>JAQQAC010017683.1:23072701-23153769 GCA_029783875.1 Phataginus tricuspis | reverse complement strand
CGCCTCCCAGGGATCCCCCAACAAGATCAGCCCTGATCGCCTCCCAGTTTGGTCCACAAGCTTTAGAGATGGAGTTTCCATCTCTACATGAATTTGGGGGGACACAATTCATGCTTTCACCCTGATGTGCCCCACAACTGAGAAGCACTGAAAGCAGATAATGAATCAGTGGTGGTGGGACCCAGGCCTTCTGCTGCATCCCTTGCAGAGGTGCCTCCCTGTGCTTGGGGCACAGAAGAACTTCCAGAATAGACCTGGGCAGCCCCTGCAGGTTGTCAGGCCTGCCTCTCACCCAGATGCCCAACTGTTGAAAGGGAGGGCTTTTCATCCACCTCGTGTAGTTTTGGTGTGTGGAGGAAAAGAGAGCTGTACCTGCGGCTTATGTTCCCCTCAGAGGAGGGCCCCACCCCGCTTCTGGGTCTTCTCTGTCTCTGCCTCTCACGCCTCCCAGTCCCGGGAGCGGGGTGGAGAGAGAAGAGAAAAGGCAGAAGTGAGACCTGCTGAGACTGTCGCTTTAGCCGCAAGGGAGTGACTGTCTCCAGGGCTGGCTTCTCTCCAGGCAGCCCCTCTTTCTGACTGGTAACTCAAAGCTCTTTCCCCTTTGAATTAAAGGGGAAGTGTTTTTAAAATTGTTGACTTTTAAATTGTTTGCAATGTTCAAAACAAGGCACAATAGGAAAAGGGCACCAGGGCGCAAAGATGACCCGGATGGTCTGACTTATCTTGGTGTGTGTGAGATGAACACACTTTCTGGGAAAATGTGCCACTGGGCAGACTGAGCTGGCCACACCCCCAAAATGCATTTCCTGGGCCCAGCAAGCCAGGTGTGGCTCAAACTTCAGGGGCTCGCAGCCCAGGGACGAGTTCATGAGACCTGCACAAGGCCCCCTGGGGAGGTGGGAGCTCCTCAGCCGTCAGCACATGAAGCAGGCCGCAGTCTCCCCGCTGCTCTCGGTCCACCCTGTTGGTCTGCTAACTCCCGGCAGGGCCGCAGGGGCTGCACCCTCCCTCCTTCCTCTCCCTGCCCTGGGCCTCTCCCAACCTGTCCCTGGCTCCCCCCACCTCTGGCCCTCTCTCTGCTGCTGCTGGGTCTGTCTGTGGAGCCTCCGAGCCTCTCCTCCCAGGGCCCCCTGCCCAACCCGGAGCTCCCAGGGTATGAGGCAACTCAGGACCCCGCAGAGAGCACAGGTCCAGGATTGAAGTGATGTCCTGAGAAGGGCAGGGTGAGATGCCCAGCAGAAGGTGAGTGAACGGCCTTGGTAGGAGAAGGGTTGCATCTCCCTTATGAGTGGCGCTGGTGCCAGGTTGTTGGTGGGGCGTTTGTCGTTAGGCGTCCTAATGAGCTCTCAGATGCAAGCCAAGGACGTGGCTGATATGAGCATCATTTTAGAAGGTGGTCCGGGGAGGCTCAGGGACCGGAAGTGATCTGTCCAGAACTGCCAGCTGGAGGGGCAGAGCCCGGGTCCCTCCGTCTCCACACTGCTCTGTTCAGGGAACGCCAGGCTCCCGCAAAGGCTGCTTGTGACCCTGGGCGCTCTGACCTCTGGCTCTGGCTTTCCCGCTCCTTTTAAAGTCCCGAGACCTCTGAGACCATGGGGTCCCCTCCTCCCTGAGTCCTTTGCTCAGGGCCAGGGCAGGTCCTCAGGAAGGGACTGCCCCGGGACAGCACAGACTCTCCTAAATCCCACCTGTCTTCCTCCCCCAGGGCTTAGGCTTCAGCATCGTTGGAGGCAAGGACAGCATTTATGGCCCCATCGGAATTTATGTCAAGACCATCTTTGCAGGAGGAGCGGCAGCGGCTGACGGAAGGCTGCAGGAAGGTGGGTTTCCCGTCCCTTCGGCAGGGGTGGGTGCTGGCTGAGGACTGGAGCCGGACCACCAGGCCTTGGAGAGCGTCAGGCGGCAGGCAGGGGCACCCCTTCCCACGGCCGCACCATCATCAGCTCGCTGGCTGGGCGTGTTCACACCCTCAGGCCCGTCCCGCTGCCAGGCTGGGGCAGAAGTGTGGCACCAGCCTCCGCGCCCCCATCTCCCCTGCCACCCTCACCTGTGTTCTCGAGGTCCCCACCCGGCCGCTGGCATCCTCCGACGGCTCCTGCCTACTCCACGCCCCCGACCCACACCCGAGGGAGGCCCAGCCCAGTGCTTCTACTGAGCTGCGTAGACCTCCGGGGGCCCGGTGTGTTCTAGGCTCTAGGAACGTGGAGAATTATCAGGCACAACCCTTCTTTGAGGAGCTTGTGGTCCATCAGTGCCTGTTCCCGTCAACAGCCTCCCTCGGCCCTTCCGTCATCTCCACCTGGCATCCCGAGGAAGGGGCGGGGGCCCAAAGCCATCTCCAGGTGCCCTTCCCTGGCTTCCTGTCCTGGGGGCACAGAGTGTTCTTTCCACCCCAGCTCTGCCCCACAGTCATGTTTCTACGATGGGGCAATAGGCTTGGCCCAAAGATGCCTGGGGACAAATTAAACCATTCCCCTAGCGCCCCGCTCAGCCCTCTTCTCGTTCCCTGCTGCCTTCATCCGTTCTACAACTTGAGTTATTTTCTGATGTCCATGACCCCCAAATATACATCCAAGAGATCCCCAAGAAGTGAAATGGAGGGGTGGGCAGCTGTGGAGCAGAGGGAACCCCCGCAGGCCAGACACCAGCTTGCCCACGGGTGATAGCCTAGAAGCGACTTCTCAGTGCCACCCCCCCTGCCTCCGCCAGGCCGGGGCTGTAGGCTGCATGGAGCCTGACGCCGCCGAGGGCCCGACCTGCCCATTAGGCTGGGCGTGCTGCAGGCCACGGGCTGGGTCTGGCCCACCACCTCCTTTGGCATGGCTCATGGACGAAGAATGGTTTTTATGTTTCTAAATGGTTGGAAAAGTCAAAAGAATTTTTGATTCTTCTGTGGCATGTGAAAACTAAATGATATTCAAATGTCAGTGCCCATAGAAAAGCCTTATTAGCACATGGCCACACTCACTCGCCCACCTATTGTCCAAAGCCGCTGTCGGGCCCCCAAAGCAGTGCTGAGTGGCTGTGAAGGCACGTGGCCCGAAGAGCTTAAAATATCTACTTTCTGGTCCTTTATAAAGTTTGCTGACACCAACATTATGCAAGATTATGCATATGGATTTTATCATGAGGGCGGTGGGGAGCATTTCAAAGGCTTTTAGAATTCGGAGCCAGCTATGACCAGGGCTTTTAGATGGTTTGGGAAGCAGAGTGTAGGATGACGTGGGCTGGTGAGAGACCAGGAGCTGCCCCACCAGCTCAGAGGCTTTTGTGAGCGCCGGGCTGCAGCTCTGAGGTCGGCCCTGAGGCTTCGGGAGGAAGGCGTTATGTGCAGTCTCTGTGGGAGAGGAAGGGAGCGGTGGGTCAGAGACGTCGACCTGGTCAAACTCCCACCGAATAAGAGGCAGAGGAGGAATAGGAAAGAGTGACCTGTTCAGGTTTGGGAAGCAGTGTGCAGGCCTTGGTGTCCAGGTGACCACTGGGTGGTGCTATCCTGCAGCCAAATGCAGATCTGTGCCTGGCTGGGGAATTTGGGGTCCCAGACAGCGGGGAAGGAGCTTGCGTTACAGCCTTCCAGCCCCGTGAAGGAGGAAGGGCAGCGGGGGCTGAGGCGTGCTCCAGGGCACGGCCAGAGCGAGAGGCAGGTCAGGAGCGGGGAGAGGTGAGGAGAGGGAAGAAACGTGCTGGAAGCTTGAGAATGTGTCACTGTTTTAGCATCTCCTGCAGTTTTTCTGTGCTGGAGCAAAAGGCGGAGGAGTTGGCGGCCAGAAGAGAGGGTATCGCGTCTTGTTTTCTTTCCAGAATGCAAGCCTGCCCAAGCCTTTCTTCAGTCTTTCTTTCCCCCGTGGGTTCTTGTCTCCCTTAGTTCCTAGTGAGAGACGTCAAAAATTCAGCGAAAAAGAAGGTCGGCTAGTCTGCAATCGATTCTAGCCTCAAAAACTAGACCAAATCACCTTTTGTAACTTCTTTCAAAAGTAAAGTTTTAGAACCTGCCCCCGAGGCCATGTCAAGTACATCAGGTGCAACAAATATTTGGTGTGCAGATCAAAGCTGGTGACGCTCCCTCTGTGCCCCCTTCCAGAGCGACGATTTTGTAAGATGTGTTTGGTGAGACGGAGGGCAGTCACCTTCCACCGGGCTTGGCCGAGTGCGTGGGGACTCTGAGCCGCCCAGGGCGGGTCTGGGCGCTCTGATACCTGGGGGAGGAGGTCATTCCCAAAGTATGATCGCTGTATATCCATCCTCAGGCACATTAGTTATATTCTGATTATTTTAAAGATGTGTTTGGTTCCGCTCCCCAGTCTCATCTCTTGATCTCATGTTTCCCCTCTCGGAACCTCACGAAGGCCAGGACTGAGCTGCCTGTTTCCACTCCGACGCCGGTCCGGCGACCTCACTGATTCAGCCGGTCTGAACCCTCTCCCCAGCCCACCTCCACCCTTTCTTTTTAGCACATAGACATGTTGGATAAAATAGCACCTCTGAAGTCCAGAGAAAGAAATGGAAATGCTTATCTGCTGGGAGACAAGGTGGCAAACTCAGGAGCTGAAGACAGGAGGGCCAGAGCCACTTCCAGGGCCTCGGGGCCAGGGACTGGGGCCTCAGTGCCCACACGGGACAGGGGCTGTGGTCTTGGGACCTGGGGAACCTCTGAGAACCTTTGTACAGAAAAGCTGCCCTCCCAGAAGGCCCTCAGGCCTCAGGGAAGCAGCGAGGAACCATGACGTTGCCCCCGCCTCTTGGATGGGGAGGAAACACCTCCCACACCACGACTGAGCCCAGCCTGTGCCGTGGCCACAGCAGGAGCCCCTACTGAGCACGGGAACCCCACACTGAGGACCTCGGGTTAAGCCTAGTCCTCAGCCAGTGACCCCCTGAGCTGCCTGCAGGAAGAAAAGGAAAAGGTGTTTGGCAGCAACTTGGGGTGTCTGAGAAGGAGCAACTCGCCTGAAAAGCGAGCTCGATGTAATGGTCACACACTCTGTGAGGTCTTGTCCCCTACCAATGGCCCGGCAGAAGTAGCAGACGGGAGCCTGAGCCCTCGCAGATCAGGGCTGCAGGGCCCTCCAGGGGGACCCCAGAAGTGCAGGGAAGGTGGGAGGGCCCGGGAGCGCCTCCCAGGCAGAGATCTGAGCATCGGGCAACGTGCTGGGCAGCCGGGCCAGGGAGACTGGGTTCAAGGCTGGGAAAGCGTCCCTGATTGGGCAACCTCTTAACCCCCGTTTCTCCCTGTCCCCCCAGGTGACGAAATTCTGGAACTCAATGGGGAATCGATGGCTGGACTCACACATCAGGATGCTCTGCAGAAGTTCAAGGTGACCGTCTGTGACCAGGATAGGGGTGGACTCTGGGGCCCTCAAAGGAAGCAAGCCCCCAGCCCCCCCTCCTTGATTCAGACCCACACAGTCAAACCAGGGGCTCCTCTGGGGGGGCCCCAGTGTTAGTAAAAGGACGCAACTCAGGGAAGAGCAGTGCAATCAGGAGTTGTGTGCGGACTGTGTCAGTTATTTAAGATTCATAGAACAGTTTTAAAACCTACGTATATAATATATATTGATGTATTTATAAATGTGCTTCATGTTTTTAAGGACATCACTAGAAAATAGTTTTGAGGCTCTTTCTAGTTAGCCCAATTCAAGACTGTCTGTCTGGCGTGGATGTGCACATATGCATGTCCTATACATGATGTCTTGTCCGTATATACACATACGGACACATGGCACGTGTACACGTCACACGCACACAGCCCCGTGGCCCTAGCGAGCACTCTCCTCCCGTCACTCTCAGGCAGGTTCCCCCTCGCCCCGAGTTGCTGCTGAGTGGGTGGCACTCTCTCTTTCCTTCCAGCAAGCCAAAAAGGGGCTCCTGACCCTCACGGTGAGGACCCGGCTGACGGCCCCCCACTCCCCAAGCAGCCGTCTGTCCCCGCCGCTGGCCCGCTCCCTGAGCTCCGGCACCTGCATCGCCAGGGACAGCGGCTCCCTCACCTTGGGAGGCCCTGCAGCTCCTGCCGGCGCTGCCGCACGCAACCCCAGAGTCATGGTGGAGGTGTCCCTGGAGAAAGGTAGGAGCCCCTTCTGGAGGTGACGCCACCCCACTGGCCGTGGCACCTCCAAGGCTTTCCGTACTGGGAGGCAGTCCAGGGGCAGGGCGGGAGTGGTCCAGGAGCGGGGGTCATGGCCCCAGCTTAGCAGCACAGTCTAGTGCTCTGTCAGCCTGCTGGCGGCCGGACATGCCACTCCGGTCCGTCCACGTGTTCTGCTGCAGCAGGCACCATAAAGCGAAACAGAGAGGGCAGCTCACACCCCAGGCTATGCCATAGACGGGCCGGCAGTGGAAGCCTGCAGCTGACGAGCTAAGGGGTCCTGGGCGGCTGGCCTTCCCTCCCCGGTACTTATTTTCCCTCCTGGTGGCAGGAGACTTGAGGTCCTTTCAAGCTTGGTCATTGGGGGCTGACATCCATTCCCTTGCAAACCCCAGGCAGGCTGCCGACTTCAGAGGGCTGGGCTGCCTCTTTGCTGAAGTGCAGCTGAGCTAAGACCTGAAGGGTGAGGGAGAGGCAGCTGGGCACGGGGCTGGGCTCTGGCGGAGGAAATGTCCTCCTTCCCTGGGGTCTCCCAGCCCGGACTCAGCATCCTCCCCTGCCTCACTGATGTGACCCTAAGCAGTGCCTCCCACAGCTGCGGCTCTGTGCGTATAGGTGGCATGGATGCCATCAGGAAAGGGGGCACCAAGTGGCCCACAACAGTGCTGTGCACCAGATGGACTAGTATGTGCCCAGAGACATCCAGTCCCAGCCCCTCACCCCTCCCTGGCCTGCCTTCCAGAAGCCGGCGTCGGGCTGGGAATCGGCCTCTGCAGCATACCCTACTTCCAGTGCGTCTCCGGCATTTTCGTTCACACTCTGTCTCCAGGATCTGTGGCACATCTGGACGGACGACTCCGGTACGTCCTTATTTCCATTTTTATTTTGAAAGGACCCCTGATTTGCAGCAGAGGGAAGGACTTCCTCAAATGTCAGGAGGTCAATTTGGAGACAAGACATTTAGAAATGACCCAGGCATGGCTCAGAGCCTTCAGGTGTGGTCCCTGGACCTCAAAATCACTGGGGAGCTTGGTAGAAACACAGAATCTCAGGCCCCTCCCCAGATCTGCTGAATCAGAATCTGCATTTTAACAAGACCCCCTGGGATCTGTGTGCACCCTGCTGGTTAAGAGGCAGAGAACACCAGCCCAATGGAAAGCATGAAGTAAATACACTTTAATTCAGATTTAAGTCACAAAGAATTTATAGTGACGTGCATAGGAGCCTTGATGATGTTTCCTTTGTGCTCCGGTGGATAAAGAAGCTTACTGAGCAAATTGGCAGTTTTAACTGTTTCCTGATGGCATAAGCACAATATTTTCAGGCACCCCAGGTTTGTTTCTCTAGGAATAACTTCTAAAGAACAAATCTTAGGCTTTTCCACAAGTGATCTGAGATACGTAATAGCATTTTATCCCAGTTTAACCTGATGCAATACCTTATACCCCAACATCGATACGTCTTCTCCCACACAGTATAAACTCTCACATAATATGACTTCACGTCTATCTTCTCTGGCTGGTTTTGGTTTTGCTAAATCAGGAGAGTTTGGCCATTGTTGGGGAAACTGAGCCACAGAGGGTGAGATCATTTCAACAAGACCTAGCTTAGGGATCAAAACACTTTCTGGAAAGGACCAACCAGTAACTATTTGGGCTTCACAGGCCTTAGCAATTCTGCTGCAACTGATGAAGTCTGAGGTAGCATGAAAATAGCTCCCTCTGTGACTCAGTTTCACCACCTGTGAAACACGGGAGTTGGAGCACCCACACACGATGCACCCCTGTTTCTACCTCACTTTCCCGCCTAGGTTGCCGGTAACTCGCTTCCTGCCTGACAAGCATGAGCTCCATCACCGCCTCGCTTTAGTTCTTCTGCAAAACCTTCAGCTGCCCTCCGCCCAGTTACCTCTTCCTTACCTTTCAGCACATACCGGCCCCTGTGGGAACTTTGAGACCCAGAGCGGGCGTGATTGGTTAAATCACGGTGAATTGTTCAGTCGGTTATGTCGGTTAAACTGTGCCCTGAATGTTGGTCGGGCATATTTAAGTGGGAACGGGAAGGTCAGACCAACCCGAGCTGGCCCCCGCCGGGTCCGCACTGCCTCCCACTCTGTGGTCGCCGTGAGGGCTGGGCTCTGCTGCCCAGGTCTGGGCTCCAGTCCAGTGGCTGAGCGCTGCTCACCGATGTGCGTCCGAGGTCTCGGCAAACAGCCCAGCCAGGAGTGGGACCCCAGGGAAGCCACCACCCAAAAGCTTGCTGATGGCTTCCTGTTGGTGCTTTTGAAGGTGTGGTGATGAGATTGTGGAGATCAATGACTCCCTGGTGCACTGCATGACGCTCAACGAGGTCCATGCCATCCTGAGTCGCTGCAGCCCGGGCCCAGTCCCCATCACCGTCAGCCGACATCCGGATGCCCAGGTAACCCCCCACTGCTGGCCCTCTTCCCAGGCTTGCCCTTTCAGGCCTCAGCTTGGGACGAGGAAACGATGAGAACAGAGATGTTGCTGGCTGAGTTTGGACCTGAATTTCCAAGAACCGGTTCTGAGTTCTGCAGCAAAGTTCCACTGACAAAGTCCTAGATGCCAGAGGCACTGGGCATTAGCCTAGGGACAGTCTCGTGGCTGGGTGCCAAGGTCTAGGGCAGGAAGATACAGACCCGGGGCCTTTCTGAAGATGCAAGAGATTCATTCGTGTGTGCAGCCAGGGGATACCCCTATGTGGCTATCTGGAACTAGGCTCTGAGCATACGGAGATAAACAAGTCCATAGTATACTGTCCTGCCCTCCAGAAGCTCAGGGTCTTGTTGAAAAGACTAACACAAAAATAATTGCAATATAGTGTTAAGACCTTGGAATACAGGGATATAGAAATGAAGGTTATATAGAGCAAGAAATAGCAGGAGCTAGTTTTCTCCAGGCAAAGAATTTGAGGAAGGCTGAATCAGGCAGTGGGGACAGAAAGCTCTAAGCTACAGAGTCATGAAGGGCCTGTCCTTGGAGGTGGCGGGCTCTGTGCAGCTGGGGTGGAAGGTAGTGGGAGAGAGGGCTGAGCGGCAGGGGGTTATGCCATAAAGGGCTGTACACGGGATGCTAATGTGCTGGCAATTTATTCTGTGGGCCACGAGGAGCTAAGGCAGGCTCTGTAGTTATGGGTGTAATGTGTTCAGGTCTTATTTAATTTTCAACCTTTGGAGGCACTGTGGAGGACAGGGTGGAGCAGATGGAGCCTCGTTTTTGTAAGAGAAAGGAAATGGACTGGACAGAGGGCTTGGGAAAGACAGAGAAGAAGGGGCGACAGGAAGCCACCGCTGGGGAGAACCAGCGACATGTGCTGGCTGATGAGCTCGGGCGCCCCAGGCGGCCGGATGGTTCTGGATTGGACGACCGAGTGATGCTGAAACCGCCGGCAGCAGAGAGAGCGGGAGAGGGTGAGCTCAGTGTGGGCCCGAGGAGGCTTGGGTGCCTGGCAGGCAGCTAGATGCAGGGCTGATGGCTGCAAGTGGGTCCAGGTTGGAGCCAGACTTGGGAGCTGAAGCGCTGGGCATAACTGAGATCCCTTCGGGGAGGTGGTGATAATCCCCACGACGGCTTGTCAATCCTCTGTGTGCGCCAGACACGTTGACCAAAGATGCAGCACAAACAACTGCATTCGTTGCTGGGAAGCCCCAAGTCAGTATGAGTTTCGCTTCCAGCTCAGAGGAGGACACGGAGGCCCAGGGACAGAAAGGGACTTGCCCCACGGTGGAGCGAGGAGCTAGGGCAGCCAGGAGTAAAGCCCATGCTCTCAGCTTACGGGCTCGCAAGCCCCGGTGGGAATGGGATGGAGCATGGCCGGGCCACACGGGGTGGGATTCACCCAGCCCCACTCAGTTACGGAGCACTAGGGAGAAAAGCAAACTTCTTATTTAACGTAAACAGGGAATTCATCTAAAATATCTGGGCCTAGAAGAAAAGAAGGGGGATGCAATCAGTTCCCCAGGGTCCCCAGGGTCTCTGGGGTGCAGAAGGTATCGGCACGAAGCCCCTGCCTGGAGGGGTGGGTATGTGCGTGCCGGAAGAGGGAGCCAAGGCCCAGCTGCTCGACAGAGAAGCCAGGTCCTAAGGGACAGCAGGGCTGGTGCAGCAGGAAGACGAAGGCGCTGGCGGCAGGGGGACCCGCGGGCCGGGCATCGGGGCAGAGACAGGAGGGCCAGGGCGTGGGAGCAGAGTGCCTGGCTCAGGTCTGCGTCACCAGTTACTCGCGGTGACCTCGGACACCTACCTCGCCTCTGTTCCTCAGCGGAGAGTCTTATGCTGCTGGGCTGCTGTTTGTTAGAGTTTGCCATTTACCAGGTTTAGTGCCCAATACTTTGATTTATTCAGTGTTATTACTTTTAACTGTGGTAAAACACACAGGGCATAACAGTTCTGTCTTTGCAATTTTTAAGGGTACAGCACTGGGGCGCCGAGGTCATTCACACTGTCCTGAAGCCTCCACCGTCCATCTCCCCAGCGTCTGAAACTCTGCAGCCATTAGACACTGACCCCCTCCCTTCCCCAGCCCGGCATCCCCCGTCCCACATCCTGTCTGTGAATCTGACCGCGCTGGGTGCCCTGTGTACGTGGAATCGTACAGCATTTATCTTTCAGTGACTGGTTTACTCACTTAGCATAATGTCCTTGAGTTTCATTCCTGTTGTAGCAGGTGTCAGAATTTCCTTTCTTCTTAAGGCCAAATACTATTCCCTTGAACATATGGACCGTATTTTGTTTATCCGTCATCTGTGTATGGACACGGGCTGCTTCCGTCTTTTGGCCACTGGGAATAATACTGCCCTCACATGGGTGCACGTACAGCTGTTTAGCTCCCTGCTTTCTACTCCCTTTTGGATAAATATCCAGAGTGGAAATGCTGGGTAGTATTGTATTTCCAATTTTAATTTTTTGAGGATCCCCCCGTACTGCTTTCCACAGTGGCCGTGCCATCGTACGTCCCCATCAGCAGGGCACAAGGATTCCAGTTCCTCACACCCTTGTTAACACATACTGCTTCTGGTTTTTTTTCCTGATAGCAGCCATCCTAGGGTGGGAGGTGGTGGTATCTTATTGTGGTTTTGACTTGCATTCCCCAAATGGTTAGTGATGTTGAGTGTCTTTTCATGGGAGAAACATCTGTTCTTTGGAGAAACATTGGTTCAAGTCCTTTGCCCATTTTTAACTGGGTTCTTGGTTTTCCTGTTGTTGAATGTAGGAGTCCTTAGTGTATATTCTGGATTATAACCCTTTATAAGATACATGATTTCAAATATTTCCTCCCTTTCCACAAGCTGCCATTCCCTGTGTTGATTGTGTCCTTTGATGCACAGAAGACTTTAATTTTGACGTAGACCAATTTATCTAGTTTTTCTTAAGTTGCACATACTTTTGGTGTCAACTGATCTATTTTGAGAAAACCCTCTGTCCTCCTCACTGTGAAGTAGGTTGTGTCATTGTTATTGTTTCGCAGAAGAAGAAGCAGAGGTGGACCAGGTAGGTAGTTGTCTGAGTGCACGTGACTGGTGAGGGAGGAATTAGGACGTGAACACAAGTCAGTCTGGCTCCAAGACTCATGATCCAGGGTGACCGGTGACCTGGGACAGGCAATGGTCGTGGCATCGTTGACGGGGACAGTGAGGCCGTGGCGGCATTGCCAAGAACGGAATGGCTTCCAAGGTCAACCACAAAGCGAGCCCTTCACGTAGAGCTGCTCAGCAAGTAGTGGAGAGAAGGCTGGAGGGTTGAGAGGGGCCACCTTGGAAGCCCCCTTATGGACAGACTTGGGGCTTCCCCCAGAAGATACCAGGGAACGATGGATGCCCTGAAATCCACAGGATATTTCTGAAAGTGGAATTCGTCAGCTATTTGCAGAGAGAAGAAACTAGACTTCAGGGGCCCAGCCTGAGGGTGGGCACAGGACTCAGAGCCCAGAGTTCCCACTGTTTCTCTGAGGAGGTGACTGGTATTTTCTAGGTCTCCGAACTGCAACTCAAAGAGGCTGTGACCCAGACCTTGGAGAGCGTCAAGTTTGGGAAAGAGAGGCCTCAGTGGAGTCCGGAAGGTAGGAGAAGAGATGGGCTTTGACTGAGATCTCTGCCTTCTTGGGAGGGGCAGGGTCAGCCGTGAACTCACCCTCCGCCCCGGGGACATGTAACATCGTCACAGGTGCGCCCGGGACCATGGACAGTGGCTGAAAGCCAGCAGCCCGCCCCCTAAATCCGGCTCACATTTTTGTTTTGTTTGGGAGGCACAGGATTTTAAAAGCATCTGAATCTGATGAATTGTCTAAATGGCAGTTCCTGGTTCTTCACGGTTCCCACGGTTCCCTGTTTTAGACCAGGTCCCCCTTCACACCGACACCCCTGCGGGCTTGGTTCATGAGAATGGACCCATTGGAAATGATAATAATATCTAGTAATGTAACATCTCATATTTATTGAGTTTTTATAATGCCAGACACTAGGCTAATTTATGCATTATTTCACTAACTATTTATATATAATTCCTATGGGAAAAAGTGAGGCTCTGAGAGTCTCCCTCACTCAGAATCTTATCTTGCAGTGCACAGAGGGTCTGGGATGGGAACCAGGCGGTGGACTCCAGCGCCCGGCTGTTGGACCTTGTCTTAGCCACCCTGGCCCTTGTGATGGAATAACATGAGGCTAGAAAAAGATAGGACGTTTCAACCATGTTCTACCACTTCTATCCACTCTACATACGTATACGCTCAGGAAAAAGAAATAGAGAAACTCCCCAGGATTCCTAGAGTGGGTGTCTCTGGTGATAGGACTGCAGCGCAATTTCTACTTTCATCCCTTCCTTTTTGTGCTGAGATTTTTCTAATGAGGGCGCACTATTTCGTGACTGGGAAAAACAGGAGCAAACGTTTTTCTTTAAGGAGCATTTGAATTTGAGGCCGCTGACCTGGGTTCTCGGTGGGGCTCCCTGCTCTGCTGGCCTCACAAACGAGCTAGAATTTGAGCAAGAGGCTGGGCCTCACTCTGCTCCCAACCCTCTGCCCTGTGATTCTAGGAAAGGGACGTTGACAGTTTACCCCTGGAGAAAGGGCCTCTCACGGCCGTGCGGGTGGGCCGGGTGCCGGGAATATGCGGGATGGGACCAGGAGGAGGTGACGGCGGGAAGGGGGGGCCGTGGCGGGCCGGTTGTGCTTCATCCTTGGCTGGGAAGGCCTGGTGACCCCTTGAGGCAAGGCTCAAAGGGCACTCAACAGATATGCTCCCTTTTTGATGTTGAGCCTCCAGAGAAGCCCGGTGACCCTGGAATTACCTCCACTTTACAGATGAGAACATGGAGGGTGGCAGGTTGGCAGGGCGCCAACCCTGAGAGGGTGTGTAGCGTGCAGGGTGTCAGTTCGGAAGCGTTCCGGGCACAGCGCCTGTCGGGGAGAGGGGAGCAGCAGGGCCGGGCAGAGAAGTCGAGCTGAGATGCGCGCCTGGTAGCTTCAGCCTCAGGGGCTCTGGACCCCCTTCCCCAAGCCCGGGAGCTACATTAGCCCCTTTAGGATTGCTCTGTTGGCAGAGATGGCCCCTCCTTCATAGCCCGTCTCCGTCAATGAAAGGAAAGGAGGCGCCCCTTGGGTGAGGCGCCTCTGTCTCCGAGGCAGTGCCGGAGGGCTGGCACGGGCAGCTTGTCCTCCTCTGGCACTCCCCACAGGGGGACACGCCCTTCCTTGATGGACAGGTTGGGGGGCATCTCTGCACCCATCACACGGGGATTTAGAATAGAAAAGGGGAGTGGGTTTCCCGACCTAAAGTCGTGCAGCTTGCCAGGGGCCAAAGTGACACGAGGTGAGCTGTCAGCCTTGGGGTGCAGCGGGCAGCCCGCGGCCGTGGACATCAAGGCAGGAGTGCGCTTGTCTTCCGGAGCTCAGCTGCTGGGGGTCCTGTGTGCTCCCACTGCAGGTGTCAAAAGGCTGGAGAGCAGCTGGCATGGGCGGCCCACCTCGGAGAAGGAGCAGCAGGAGAACTCGGTGCCCCCGCCACGCAGGGCCCAGAAGGTCATGGTCCGCTCCAGCAGCGACAGTGGCTGTGCACCCGGGTCCCCAGCAGGGAGTCCCGGCAGCTGTGGGGAGCGGCAGCCGTTGGGCCTGGAGGTCAGCCCACCCAGCCCCAGGGCCGAGCTGCCCCTGAGGCAGGAGCCAGGGGGGCTTCCTGCGGCCCCGTCCAGGCTGGCCCAGGAGAGCCCGCCCTGCGCTGACCGCCAGGACAGTCACCCACGCCTGAAACTGAGGAAATCCTTGGAGATTTTGGTGAGGAAGCCCACGTCCTCCAAGCCCAAGCCACCACCCAGAAAATACTTCAAAAGTGACAGTGACCCTCAGAAGAGTCTGGAAGAGAGAGGCACGGCCCCGTGCCCTTCTGGGCACCCCTTGTCCACCTGTGGCCAGGTAGGAGGCGTCTGCAGGCGGCGTCCGCTTGGCCTTGAGCTTCAGCAGCTGGGTTCCGGTGGGAGCGAAGGTCGCTCCTGCGCCACGGCAGAGGCGCTCGGCTCCAGCTTGGGGCCGAGTGCAGGGGGGTAGGGTTGGAGCTTGGCAGACACAGAATTGGGGGCCCAGTTCTGCTGAGGGGCTTCCGAGCTCCCACTGGGAACCCTGTAGGAGTTAAGGTTGCATTCGCGGGGTCACTGTCGGACTCCCTCCTGGGGCACCATTGGAGCCCCTGGAAGGCCGTTCTGCCAGGGGGTGGGCAGAGGTCTTTTGCACACAGGCCTGCAGGGGTTCTGTTTGCTGGGGGAAGATTTGCCTGAAGCACTGAAGCGGGCAAGAGCTAGTCACCCCCTTTGGTGAGCCAACCTGCTGCTCGTGAGAAATCAGCTCCCTTGTCTTCCTGCTTCCTTCCAGGGAAAGTGTGGGGGGCTATGCTCTCTAAGCCTCAGTTTCCTTCTCTGTTGACTGGGGCTAAGGTCCGTGGCTTCCTCCAAGAGCTGGTGAGGATTCAGTGGAACCGCTCAAGCGAGCGGCTGCCGGCCCCCCACGTGGCCATGTTTGCGCTGTGTGTGTTCCTCCTCGGGCCGCCTGAGAATCTCCACTTCCTTCCTCTGGGGCACCTCCATCCCCTTGCAGAAGGGCAGGCTGGGCAGCTGCCATGCCTTGGGCCATTTGCCGGTGCCGGCCCTGGGCTAAGTGTGTCATGTGCACCATCTCAGTTAAGCAACAGTGGGATGTGGGTCCCAATCATGAGAAGAGGGAACAGAGGGGTTTGCTCCAGTTCATGGTGCCTGTGGGTCACCCACTGGGTGTGCTCTTTGCGGTCCTACCCCGGCAGCTGCCTTCCCAGCAAGGGACTGGGGCCTCTGCAGTCCCTTGAACAATCTGACATTAGGGCTGACAAACTTCAGGAAGATGTGAAACCGTGGGAGGAAGGGCTCTGGCAGGAGGGGGGAAGCCAGGGAGGGGAAGAGGCCCCACCCTGAAGAGGAAGTGCAGGCTCGCAGAGCAGGAGAGATGTGGCCGCCTGTCAGGGGGCTCTGTCCTCCGCCTCCACCTTTAGGCAGAAGTTCCATTTTCCTCTGGGCCTGAGACCTGTCAGTCCAGGAGGGCAGATGGGGGCCAGAAGGTGGAGAGCTAGGCTCCTTGCTGTGCTCCTGGAGACCCAGAAAGGCAGAGAGGCCTTGCCTGTGGGCCACCTGCCAGGCTGAGCCCTACGTGAGTCAGGGGGTGTCCCCAAGCGAGGTGGCTGGAGGAGGGAAGGCCAGCCAGTCTTCCATGGGCGCATCCTGCAAGCAGCCTTCCTCAGCCCATGCGTCCTGCCTCTTCAGCACCCATGGCTGCCCTCCCACCTCCTCTGCTCCTCGCCACCCTGCCTGCCCCACGTGGTCGACACTTTACAGAAGCCGGAGCAACACAGTACGCTCTGCTGGGCTGTGGGGTCGCAGAGGGCGGACGCCCGCTGGGCTTGGAGAACACTCTCCCTGCTAAGCCCGCGTTCCTGTCCCCTTGGCTTCTCTCCCACTCTCTCCCTCACCTACCAAGCTCTGCGCTAGGAAAGACGACACAGAGGAACACTTGAGTCAAATTGAATTTATTCCAGGGACTAATTAAAAGCAAATCTCATGAAGAGAATGCAACCCCAAATGTGTGGATGAAAAGACAAAACACACTTGTGTCTGTGCCCAGATGTGGCTTTGACAGTTCTGGTTGGTACCAAGAGCGTCAGCCTGTGAAAGTGTCCACGACTCACGGATGCAGACAGCTGTCACCTTACAGAGCTCCCAGTGGGGTGGAATTCAGTCTCGGCCACACGTCATTTCTCCTGAGCAGTGGGAGTCTTAGCTAGCACCGGCCTGCTGTTGTCCGCTTCTGACACCACGGCCGAGCCTGGCTTTCTCAGGGACGCATCCACGAAGCCCCATGAGACCTCAGTGCTGGCTGGTCTCAGTGTTTCCAAAATGCTCCCCTATAGCTCAGTTCCAGGAGGGGCCTTGGCTGGGGCGATGCTTTGTGAACGCATTTCTAGCTTTTACAGACCTTTCAATCTCAAGCAATCTTCACTGTCCGTGTAGGCGTCAGATCTCAGCCCACAGATGCCCGCCCCTCCCTTAGAGCCCCAAATGACGCCCTTGTTCGTCCTGCCTTTCCTCCTCTTGAGGGGAAGCTTGCAGCCTTCTGACTAGACCCCCATCCTCTCTCTGGAATCAAGACAGGCAGCCGCAGTCCAGCACGGTGTTTCTCTTGCAGGGGGTCGGGTACAGGTGGCACCGTCTCTGGGGCTGTCTCCCCACCCTTCACCCTGGGAGTGGGGTCACACTTGTCCCTCTCACAGTGGGCGTCTGTCTATTGGGGGCAGTCTTCTGATTCTCCCCTGGAGAATTCTTACACTTCGTCCAAGGACCAGACAAGAGGCACTCTCTGGGGAGCCTTCCCGGCACCTCTGGGACAGAGTCGCCTGCCCCCTCCGGGCCCGGGCAGCACGTCATCATGCTGTATGGAAACCCAAACTTGGGTCAGTCGCCTAGCCACCTGGCCTGGTCCACTAAGGGCCTGGTCCACTAAGGGCCTGGTCCACCTGGTCCCAACGCTGCGTCCTGAAAGCACCTCAGACCCGTGTGGTTCTGTGGGGAAAAGCAGTTCTCCATGGACTCATCCTGTCCCGCTGCGGGCAGCCGGGGGACCGGCACAGGTCCGAGCCCTCGCCCCCCTCGCAGCGTGCGACTAAGCACCCGCATAACAAACACTGTGTCCAGAGCAGGCGACGCTCCTTCCTCTGCGACTGCAGCCTCAGCTCAGTGAAGCAGCTCTTTGCCCACCTGCTTCTACCCTGTGCGGCCTGGGGGGCAGCTAGGCGGGGGCAGGGGTAACTGGAGCCACGCCAGCCTCCGTCGGCACCCCAAGCCACTTCCTGCACACAGAGCCCGGGGCAAGGCTCTCGGAGGCGCAGGGGAGCCCCGGGGTGCCGGGTGCCGCGCCGGCTGTGGGACGGACCCTCCTGGTGCCGAGGGGCTCCCCATGCAGCGGGGCAACGGCCCCCCAGCCCCACCGGGGCGAGCCTTGCCTGCGCACCACTGGAGCCCCACTCTGGGTCCCGCTTCCTGTTTACGCTGCAGGAAGCTGCGGGGCTGTTACCACCGCGGCTGCCACCGGAAGACCCAGCAGGCCCAGGCCCCCGCGCCGTCGCCTGTTGCCCGGGGTCTGCAGCCGGCCCGCGCACGACGCCCTCCTCGGAGGCCCAGCAGGGCAGGAGAGCAGCCGGCCCAGGTAGGCTCCCTTCTGGGCCTCCCAGAGGAAAGGACCTTCTGGATAGAGGCCCTGTGGGGAGGGACGGGTGCGAGTGTGTGCCAAGGTCTGCAGGCTCTGGGCTCTGCGGCTGGACCCGGAGCCCCGCGGTGTGGGGCAGCGGGCGCCATCCTGGGTGGGCACCTCCTGGCCGGATTGGTGATGCCGAGTGGGGGCCAGTCTGGACAGTCCAGCAGAGGGTGGGGTCTTCGAGAGCAGGTCCCTAAACACGCCCATCCAGCCAGCCTGGGAGGCCGCCCCATCTCTAGCTTGCTGCATCGAGGACTTCCAAGCTGGAGGGCGCAGGGCCAGAAAAGCAGTAGCAGTGTTTTGCTGGTGGCCACCGCCTCTGTGAGGGGCAGGGTGGGGTGCCCACAAGTGCACCTGGAAATGCCGACACACGCTGACTATGCAGTGGCTTGTCAGAAAGAACATGGGGCCTGGGGACAGGAAGGCCAGGGTGGGAAACCCGGCTCTGCCGCAGGTGCACTAATGGGATGCTGGGCAACTTTCTTTGCTTTTCTGAGCCTCGATTCATTCATCAGCAAGGGTGGTACATCACACAGAGCCCCAGGGTAACTCAGCAAGCGGGTTTGAATGCTGCCTTCATGAGGCCCTGTGCCTGCAGAGAGGGGGACAGGAAAGAGGGGCAGAGGGACAGAGGAAGAGAGAGAGGGGACAGCCAGCTGCTGCCGTCAAGGAGTTCCCCAGAAGGGCAGGGACATAGGTGTGTGGGCAGCAAATCTGTGCCTGTTTGGGAAGCTGCATGGAGAGCACGGGAAGAGCTCCGGGGGCCAGGGGACGTTGTGGATGGAACATCTGGGGCATTCCCCCCCAAGCAGGTGCCCGCCCCTCTTCCCAATAGGGGCACTAGGAAGCACGCTCCCCGGCGTGAAGGGCTTGCCTGCAGAGCCCCTCCGCAGAGCAATGTCTAAACCAGAGCCTGGCTGAGGAGTCAGCAGCCGCCAGGACTTCTGGGTGGTGCTGTCTCCCTGATGTCAAGGCTGATGCTCTGCATGGTTTGCTCCCCTGAGGCCTGGCATTGAGGCGAGGGGCAGGAGGGCTCAGTCCTCCTAAACTGGGGTGCATTCTGGTGTTAAGCATCTCCAGAGCATGAACCCAGAGCCGCATCCTCTTACCCGGAGGAAGATCAGACCTGGGGGCTGAGGAAGGGCCACACATCCACTGGCTTCTTTGCTGTGTGGGGCTCGGGGTCTGCCTCCCTCTGACCCTGGGGAAGAGTCGGGCAGGGTTTCCCTCATACCCTGAGGGGATGCAGACCCAGTGCTGGCTTCCAAGCAAGACCCCACATGCTGCTGTGGTGGGGAGGGGCTGAGCTTGGCAAGCCTGCCAACAGAACAGCTGGGAATCGGCTGCCCGCTGACCACTCTGGTACTCAGGCCACATCTCAGGTGGGTTACCCGTGGGCAGACGGAAGGCTCCAGAAATGCTCCAGGCTCCGGACACCAGCCTGCAGCCAAGGTCGGGAATCACAGTCACAAAGCTTTTTTCTACCAGGAGTCTGTTCATCAGCCCTTTTGACTCCTCTGCTGAGTGAGCCAGTCAGTGACCCGAGAGGACAGGTAGTTGCAGTCACAGGACTGTGGGGCCCATGGGAGGCATGTGAAGGGGTGAACTGCTGGGCTGGCCCGGGAGACAGAGTCCGTGACTTTTAATGATCTGGTGCTTCAAACCAAACATGCCTGCTAATTGGGGTCTTTGGTTTAAAAGTTTAAAAGGTAAGGGAACTGCTTTGGCTTTTTACATTTTTAATGGCTTACCTGGGAGGCTACCTAGCACAGCTGAAAAGGACCCAAAAGTAGGGAGTCGGGAGACACGGGGATCTTGCCCTGGCTGTGCCAGCAGGTGGCCTTTACTCCTGAACGCTGCATTCCTGAATTGTTACAGTAACTCCAGAGCCTGGACCAGGTGGTCTCTGTGAAACCTCCCAGCTCTAAAATGCTAGGATACCGCAAAGCTCACTGCAGCCCCTGGTCCTTGTTAGCCCGTCTGTTGGCACTTCAGTCGGGTGATAGCACCGGGGCAGGTGCTCACCCACGCAGGGGTCCACCTCTCCTGCTGGTCTCCTCCCCTAGAATCCTCCTTGCTATTCGGCTTTGAAACTAGAACTGGGATGAAAACTCACACCGGTGTGTGACACCCGGTGCTGGTCTTGTTTTCTCCTCCACAGTGACTCACCCACTTCTCCGGAGGCAGGCTCGGATAGACTATAGCATCGATACCGCCGCTGAAGACCCTTGGGTCAGAATTTCTGACTGCATCAAGAGTCTGTTTAGCCCCATCATGAGTGAGAACCACAGTCCCCTGCCGCTGCAGCCCGCTGTCAGCTGGGGTGAAGAGGGGACGCAGGGCCACCTAGACGGGACCCCACAGAAGCTGGACGCCCCCAATGGTGCTCCCAAAGTCTACAAGCCAGCTGACAGCAGCGCCGTGAAGAAGGGTCCCCCCGTGGCCCCCAAGCCGGCCTGGTTTCGCCAGAGCTTGAAAGGTTTGCGGATTCGCGCTGCAGAGGTGGCCTCCTGCGCCCAGCCGGCATCTGCGCCCAGGGAGTGCCCGGGGCCCCGCGTGCGGGCCGTCTCCTCCATCAAGCAGAGAATCAGCTCCTTTGAGACCTTTGGCTCCTCTCAGCTGCCTGACAAAGGGGCCCTGAGACCAAGCCTGCAGCCCTCCTCGGGGGAGGCGGCAAAACCTGGGAGGCAGGAGGGAGGCGGGGTCTCTGGCCCCGCGGGGCGAGGGGCTCCCCCCTCCGCTGCACGGCTGTGGCCGCAGTGCCATCCCGAGGCCTCCCAGGCCAGCGAGCCAGGGGTGGTGGGAACCCTGCCCCCAGGAGAGCCGGTTGCTCAGGAAGCCCTCACCCCTGGCCTGCACCCCCTCCTGCGGCCACTGTTATCGCAGAGGGAGGATGCGCAAGGCCGGGTTGTCAAGGTACCAAGCCAGCGGGCACGGAGCTTCCCCCTGTCCAGGACGCAGTCTTGGGAGCTGAGGTCGCCGGACGAGAAGACCAGCAGGCTGTACTCCATCAGCAGCCAGGTGTCCTCGGCCGTCATGAAGTCCCTGCTGTGCCTCCCGTCCTCGGTGTTCTGCAGCCAGGCCGCCTGCCTCACCCCGGGGGACGCGCCTCCAGTGTCGCTATCCAGGGAAGGCCCTGCGGCAAGTGATTCTTCAGAAGCTCCTGCGTCCTGCTCGGACTCAGGGTTCTCGCTCCAGTAAGTGGCTCTGCCCGGGGCTCCTGCCCTCTCTCCTCTCTCTTGGAGCCTTACCTACCTAAAAATGTCTCAGGTGCACTAGGGGAGTGTTCCACCCGCCTCCGCCTGCATGTGTGTGTGCGTGTTGCCCCTCCGCCTTCCATGGTAAGGAGGACAGCTCACAACAGCTGGTCTTGGCCGGGGCAGGAGGGGGCAGTGGGACCTATGGGCGCCTGGCAGGTGACCTGTGGGGATCTGGAAAAGTGATGCATATCCGACAAGTCCCACTATTGCCTGGGAAGACCGAGCTGAAGCCAGGAGATGACCCCTGGGGAGTTCCTGCAGTCTCCTTCCCCGGAGTGCGGCCACTTACATTCCACTCATGGGGTCAGACCCTGGCACTGGGGGTTAGGACGTCTGGGCCCCGGTCCCGGCTCCGGCACTGACTCTGTGACCACAAGCAGGCTCCTTCCATGCCCATCCAGGGTTTCCTCTTCACTTGAAATTATGAGGTGGGCAAGAGCGGCCCGACAGAGCAGGGACTCCCAGAAATGCTTGCTGGAGGGCTGGGCTTCTCTCTTAAACCGGACTGCCCTGCATGTACCAGCTTCACTGTTCCTGCACGACTGAGAGGTGCCTGAGACCCCCTGACCCAGATGTCCCATCAGGTTCCAGTGGCTGCAGACCGTCCGTGGAGGGCCAGGCTGCCCTGGCAGATACCTAGAGCAGGGTCTAAAGAGCCCACCCAGCTCCCATAGCTGGTTACAGCTGGTCAGTGGTGGGACGGAGCCCTTTGTCCTTCTGTGTCCCGTTGTTAGCATTTTCTGACTGAGAAGCTGTTCCGTGGGGGCTGCAAGGCTCTCCATTAGAATTTACTGCCGTGAGACCCCACACCTCTTAGTGGCAAAGGTCTGTCAGAAGAAGGAGGGATACCCTCTATTACTGAAACCACAGTTTCATGCAGATTAGGAACTGTAGGCAAGAAAAATAGCTGCAGATACTAGGTAAGTTCAGAAGTTAAAGCCAGGCCAGACACTGGCCGAGTGGGCGCCATTTGGAGTTGTCAGGGACCAAGGTGGCTCCCAGGGGTGGACAGCCCGAGGGGGAGGGCAGAGCGGAGTGTGCCTGCTCGCTATCACCCGGGCGACGGCCTCAGAGCCCCGCTGTGACCTGAGGAGCTGTGGTGCAGACCTGTCCAGAGTGTCCGCTGGACTCTGGGCTGAGGGCTTGAGGTTTAGAGCACAGACTCTGGAGCCCCGCGCTGAGGTGTGATTCTGAATCCAGATCCCAGCACCTCAGAGCCATGTGACCATAGGCAAGTTATCTGCCTCTTGAGACCCCAATTTTCTCATTTCTACAGTGGAGGGCGCTAGTATCTGCTCATAGATTTGTTGCGTCAAATAATGGAATGCACATCAGCTCTTAGCCCGGGCCCGGGCTGGGGTGACCGCAGTAAACGCTAGCTCTTACCAGTATCCTGATTCACACCGTGTGCTGTTTCTCCGTGAAAGCCTTTCCGAGCTGAGAGAGTACACAGAGGGTCTCAGTGAGCCCACAGAAGCTGTCGCTGGGGACCACTGCTCCCCTCAGGCTGGCCAGTCGGTCATCTCCCTGCTGAGCTCTGAGGAATTAAAGAAACTCATGGAGGAAGTGAAGGTCCTGGACGAAGCAACCTTAAAGGTAGGTTTCCTTCGGATGCTCTATATGACGAGACCTTACTGTGAGCTGAGGGGTCCCCTGGGGCCAGAGGGGAAGCAGCTCAGGTAGCCCCTGTGCCCGGCGGCCACCCAGGTACCCCTGCCCATGGTGACAGCAGCCATGTCCCTGGGCCACAGCAAGATCTCCCATTTGGATGGAGATTTGTGGCTATGAAGTGCACTCGGTCACTGACGAACTGCGTCTTTTCGACCATTTTATAAATGAGAGGGGTGATCTCAAGGTCGCAGAGCCTGGGTGTTTTTCTCCAAGTTCAGTGCTGTTTCCATGGCCCACAGCAGCTGGCCTGGCATGCGTCCCCATGGGAGTCTGCCGTCCTCGTGAACAGCCTGGGCTGTGAGCACTCACCCACACTTCCCCTGCACACCGAGGGGGGACGGATCTTAGGCCCCCACGCTTCAGTCAAGTCACTCTGAAAGCCCCACTTCCCGTATGCTTCCGAGTGCACCGCAAAGGTGCGGGGGAGGGAGTGGCCGGGCAGGCGGGGGCCAGCTCAGCTCAGACGAGCACGGGCTCACGGGCCTGGCACCCTCCTGACACACTCCAAGTCTGCACAGGAGCTTCTGGCCAGGAACCGGCCAGACTGGGCTGAGACGCTAGGGAGGGATCACAGGGGAATTCTCCAGGCCACGGGTGAGGCGAAGCCTGAGGAGCACAGGATGCCCCGGGCTGCAGCGCCTCTGTGGCGCCCACTCGCCACCTGTTACCAGCACCACCGTCCTCCAGGGCCGTACTCCAATCACAAGTGCCGTCTTGCCTAGGTGTTACCGGGAGGGCATTTGCTTTGCAACTTTACAAAGGCCTCTTGCCGGGCAAGTAAGCAGATACCTGGATAAAAGCTGGGAGACGCGGGCCACTCAGTGCCAGGGCAGAAGCAGGACAGTGAGGGGCACTGAGCCCCCACCACCCCTCCTGGGTCTTGGGGACTCGAAGGGTCACGGAGCCTCAGGGGCCAGCGCATGTCACCCTCTGACGTGAGGTTATTCTCTTGCGCCAGGGCACTAACTGGTGGCCTGAGAGCCATGTGGACCTGCAGGTACATTTTATTTGGTGTGCATGGTGATTCGTAAAATTATTATATTCTAAGTACTATAAACCTGAATCATAATGTGGTTTTCAGCTTCTTTTCCTTAAAGGGAACGGGCAGGTGGCTTTGGGCCAGCATTGCTGGGTAGCGGCTGGTCCTTGTGAGCCGGAAATGGGCTCTGCAGCCCTCCACGGCCCCTATCACTCCTCAGTGTCTCACACCTACCCATTTCGCTCCTTGAAGTGGCCTTCCTGGCCCCTGTGTGCATTTGAGTTTGAGACTCCAAAGAGGCCAGAATGAGTCTCTGACTTAAGCGCAGGGGGATCATCCTGGGTTTGTGGGAGCCCATGTCCAGCCGGGAAGCACTGTGTGCAGGTGTGTGCACCCGTGTGCAGGTGCGTGTGTGCAGGTGCATGCCCTGAGCTGCTGCTGTGCCCACAGAGGAGCAGGCAGAGGAGATCTCTGCAAAGCAGCGCTGACCCTGGGCTTGCCGATGGAAGTCCTCCGGGCTGGCCCCGTCCCACGCTGAAATGGTGGGGCTGTCACCCGACAGGCTGGGATTTCCAGCTGACCTAGCATACGGCATCCAGGCCTGCTGCACAAGTGTGGGGGTGGATGGGGTAAGAAAGGAAAACAACTTTAGTCATTGCTTTACACACTATCTTTTCTTCTGAGCCTCCTGTGGCCCCAGACAGTAGAGCCCTCTCTTTATGGATGGAGTGGCACCGAGGAAGCGGTGCAGCTTGGAGCACGGCCGAGCTACGGCTGGAGATCAAACCAGCCTGATGTTAAAGCACTTGTTAGACTGTTCATGCTGTCGCAGTAAAGTGTCTTTCTAATGTATGCAATTTCTTCTGCAGCAATTAGATAGCATCCATGTCACCATCTTGCACAAGGAGGAAGGGGCCGGCCTTGGGTTCAGCTTGGCAGGAGGAGTGGATCTAGAGAACAAGGTGATCACGGTGAGTGAAGTGGTCCAGAGGTGGGGGCATGTCACAGCCAGTGACGATTACACCAGGGATCAGAGGAATGCGGGACACCAGGCCCCTGGGCAGGCGGTCAGGGGCACATGGTGAGGGGGGCTGTCAAGATGCGTCCTTCTTAAGAAACAGAGCAACTGTCACCCTATCATGATTCTTCATTTAACAGAAGTCTTGGAACACCCCAAGCCACTTAATATGCCCAAAGAAGTCAGAATTACTTGTTTTTAAATTTTAAAGAAATTAGTATCTCAGCCTCAAATCAGAACTATTGGGTCAGAATTTCTCAAGGTTGAAATCTTAATGCCTGCATTTTTGAAGGTTCTGGAGGGATGTTTTAAAAACTCAAACCAACAAGCTGTCACTGAATTGCATACTTTAAAACGGTCCATATATGCTACATGATATAACAACACAGAAAAAAAGTTCAAAGCAAATTTTATTCAGTGTCATGTCTGTCCTTTTGGAACGACAGACCCCCAGCCTGTTGCCACCAGACGTTTAGAGAAGAATGATTTATGACCCCAGGGGCCTTTGTGGAAGGCGGACGGCCAGGTCTCTGGCCATGATGCTTAGCCCCGCCCATCCGGAGGGAAGGGGCCTTGGGGAGGCAGGTCCCGCAAGGAGGCTGCCCGCCTTGCATTGCCCACTGGGGCAGCGGGGATGTTAGAACAGTCTTCGTGCTGGTCTGGTGGCCGGCTGGGGGCAGGGGGCCCGGAGCAGTTGCTGAGCCTGGCCAGATGGTTTCTGGTCACCCGCCACCACCCTGCACAGCCTGGGCTGGGGCATGCTGTCATCTCATGGCTGTATCGCCTCAGTACGTCCTTTGGGTGGGCTCCTGGGTTTGCTTGCCCAGCGGAAAGCAGCCCTCCGGCTCGCAGCCTCAGCCGGCGTCAGACGCACCACGCCCGCTGGCCGCTTCAGAACCATCGTGTGCAAGCAGCCGCCTTCCTGGCAAGGGAGCTGTCCGCCCCAGCAGGGCAAAGGGCCCGTACGGACTGGTTTCTGTCCCCCAGGAGCACACAGCTGAGCATCACAGAGATGTTCCCGGGTGTGGCGTTTGCTTCCTTGGCAGGGAAGAGAAGGGAGCTTGCCTGAGCGCTGACTTCTCTCCACCCCATTTGGCCACCACCCCTGAGATCCCGCAGCCACTGAACGACCAGGAGGAAGAGCCTAGGCACCGAACTTCTTTTTTCTCCTTCCGTGTCACTTCTGTTCCCTCCCAGATTCATGAAAGGGGAACTGACACTGAGCACAGGTCATGACCAAGGGCCATGCTGGGCCCTCCCTGACACGCTGTCTAAGCTCACCCGCCCTCGTCCTTGGGACGGGGAACGGGTCGCATTTATGCTCCATTGAGAGAGGCAGGCCCTGATGTGCAGAGCGCAGGGACCGCATCTGCGGCACAGGTCTTCTGACACCAGAACAGTTTCGAGACAAAGACCCCCATTCACATGCCGTGGCAGACCAGCTCGGGGCGTGTTTCCGCGGCTGCCCGCATGAGCTCGCCCAGTCCTCTCGATCTGGCAGACCAGAATTTACCTCACTAAAGAGGGCTAGCCAAAGACATTTTTTTTTAATTCCACATATTTTGCAGAAAGGGGACTAGGTGTGGTCCCTTTTAACTCGAGTTAAAGGATTAGAACTTATGGGAGGAAGCCATAAAAGTAGTGTTTCTCAAAAATGCTTTCTGCAGAAGATGGGGCCTGAGAATTTCTCAGTGCAAAAAAGGATTCTTGGCTAAAACCCTTTTGCGGGTGACTGAATTAGACTGCTTCTCCTTAGAGAAGTATCATGCGAATTTACATAGTAGAGTCTTTGATTTTCTTTTTGTATACGTTTTCAGAGCTTTTCTTTTATCCAGTATTATTAAATTTCTTAGATCTAGGAACTTTTTCATAGACAATCCTATCAATACAGCACAGAATTGGGGTTCAAGACAAGTCCTCTGGGAAATGATGACAGAGCAGAGAGGGCAAAAGACTTAACTAAATGTTAAGCTAGGATCGAAGTGGTTTAGTCTAGGACATCGTGTAGGGAAGAGGTCCAAAGCCAAGCCGGCCAGTATCGCTACGGATCTGTGCCCTGGAAGCCCTGTGCCAGCAGCCCCGTCTAGGACACACTTAGTTTTGTTTTCTTGGGCCTCAGAATCCTCTAGGTCTGACTAATTGGCTCTGATCCTCCTCCAGCACGATTCTGGGTCCGATGTGGGTGATGTCTGGCTCCTGACTCCTTCTGGTTCCCTCAGGTTCACAAAGTGTTCCCCAACGGGCTGGCCTCCCAGGAAGGGACAATTCAGAAGGGCTATGAGGTTCTTTCCATAAATGGCAAGTCCCTCAAAGGGGCCACGCACAACGGTGCCCTGGCCCTCCTCCGCCAAGCTCGGGACCCGCGGCAAGCCGTGATTGTCACAAGGAAACTGCCTCCGGAGGCCATGCCAGACCTGAACTCCCCCACGGACTTTGCAGCGTCGGCCTCTGGGGCCAGTGACATTTCCGTGGAATCCAGTGAGTGCCCCCAGCTCAGCAGGAGCCCAGGGGGCCACATGGGGCCAGTCCTAGTGGGGTCGTGCGGAATCCGTGGTCCCAGGGATGAGGCCTGCCTTGCGTGCTGCCTGAGACGCGTGTCTGAGCTCACTTGTACACCTGTGTGGACTCAGCACGTGGCGGCAGCCAGGCTTGTGGGCTATCCGGGCATCCAAGGCCCGGAGAGCAGGGCGCCCCTAACGAGCCCACGTCTCCCTCACAGCGGAGGATGCGGTGTGCACGGTGACGCTGGAGAAGACCTCTGCAGGGCTGGGCTTCAGCCTGGAAGGAGGGAAGGGCTCCCTGCTCGGGGACAAGCCTCTCACCATTAACAGGATCTTCAAAGGTGGGTGCGTCTGGGTCTAGGCAGTCTGTCCAGTGGAGGGGGTCAGGCCAGGCCCCCAGCTGGCTTCTGAGTATCTTCTAGACCACGTAGCTTTCCCACAGCCCCTCTTGGGGACAGGCAGGCCTTCAAGGGCTCAGTGCTGCCTTTCCCCCCTTTTCTCCTTGGCCCAGACACCCCTTAACCCCTTTACTCTGCTGGGTGCTCGTACATGACTGAGGCCTGGGCTTGGCAGGGCTGGGACTGGGGCGAGGCAGGTGAGGCCCTGTGCTGGGCACAGCCCCGAACCGGGCGCCAAAACACTCAGCCATCAGGGAAATGCAATTTCACTGCAATATTTTTACAAACCAAAAATTTAAAAGCCCATAGTGAACAAACTGCCCAAATTTTAAATGAAGCACAGTCCGATTTTCCACCTGCATAGCTGGGCCTTACTGGTCTGACCTGGACAATGTGGAATGAGCCCAGGGCTCAAAGTCAAGACACGGGGCTCCCTGGATTCTGGTGTTGATCCTCCTTGCTGGAGGAGGGTCGGAGCCGATGGAGGTGTGGCCTTGGGCAAGTCTCTTTACCATCCTGGTGCGTTCACCACATGGGATGTGCCTCCAGCTGCAGGGTGAGGTGGTACCAAGGGACGTGGACTCTGGGCCCGAGCGCAGCCCCCCTTAGCGCCTCTGCAGTGTATCCTGCCCGAGACCTCGGTTCCTCGGGTGTGCACCCCTCAGGACCACTGCCATAAACACGGGCACCGGCACCATGCTGTCGGCACACCGCTGGCCGGTACACCCGTCGTCACCAGCTTTCATCTTTAGCTTCTGTTCAATATTTGTGGATGTCATTGTGTCAAACGGATGGGAAGTTTTCTTTCAACCAGTGGAACAGCACTTTTCCATATGCAGCTCCGGGAGAGTGCGAGCCGTAGAGCTCTGTGGGCCCAGGGGCTTCTCCAGGCCGTTAAGGGCCACGCACGCTGTGAAGGGGAAGGATGCCAGGGCATATCCAAGGAGGCTGTGAAGAGGATTTGGTTCCCCAGAGTCCTCTAGACCCGGCTTGGTGCTGCCTGGAAGCCCCCCCCAGGGGCAGCGGAGAGCTGGAGGCTGGTTATCACCTCCAAGTACTGTGTCAGCAGACGCCTCATTTTAGAGCAAGCGACCAGCTCCTGGGGGTCGGGCGGCCCACTCCTTCTGGGCTGCCCTGGCTTCTCAGAGGCCAGGGGAGGTGACTCTCCTTGCTGCCCGAAGCCCGCGGGCTGCCCGAAGCCCGCGGGCTCCACTCTCTTCTTCTTCCTCGTCTCAGGGGCAGCCTCGGAACAGAGTGAGACAGTCCAGCCAGGAGATGAAATCGTGTGCTTGGCTGGCACTGCTGTGCAGGGCCTCACCCGGTTTGAAGCCTGGAACGTCATCAAGGCTCTGCCTGATGGACCTGTGACGGTTGTCATCAGGAGGAAAAGCCCCCAGGCCGAGGGGCCCGCGGCGGCCGGGGACCCCTAGGCAGTGCGCGTATCCAAAGCCAGCAGCACGCGGCTCCCCACAACTGCTGATCTCAGGGTCACTGCCAACCCCCGCCCAGAGCGGGCGCAGCACAGTGTGGTCCTGGGGCTGCCGCCTGGGTCCGGACCTCCTGGGACACTGCCCAGCAAGAGAGTTGTCCCAGCGGCAAAGGCGGTCACGCTGGGCGGCCGATGCAAACTGGACTGTGTACAGAGAGAGCTTAAGGGCAATATTGTGGTGCTGTAAATAAAATGGATCTATGACCGCTTGTTACGGGATCTGAGCCCTGCTTGCAGGTCTTCTATAGCTGCACCGTGACCCACCCACAGCCACGGCGGGTGTTCTGCTCGTGAACCCGCAGTGCGGCAGGCCTGGAGGGCTGAGTTTGTCCCGCCCTGCCCTGCGTCAGCTGGAGCAACTCAAAGGCAGGGGGCTGGGACATGAAGGGCCGTCGCTGACACATCTGGCAGCTTATGTTGGCTGGTGGCTGGGGACCCAGCCACTCCAGGTGGCCTCACCCTGAGGTTGGGGCTTCCTCACCACTGCGAGTGTCTGAGGCTGAGGGCCAGGCGGGAGCCGCACCCCCCACCACCCTCCGTGCAGCCTGGCTTCGTCAGGCGACAGCTCCCTCCCACTGGGTGGCATCAGAGTGGGCGCAGCCGAGCAGGAGGGGAAACACTGCATGGGTTGTTTTGGGAAATAAGGGGCTTAGACTAGTGGGCATCCTGCCTGTGGCCTTGTGCGTCCTGTGCCAAATGTTGTCAAGCCTGAGATACTGGTAAGAACTTTGAAACACCACATGTACCAGCTCTTCAGATTTAACAGAAACACTAAAGGCGATCATCACCACACAATGAAAGGTGTGGCTCAGTACAACATGCACTCCCAGGATCGTCTGCGTGCCTGCCCAAGGCTGGGGCCGTGGTGAGTCAGAGGGCACACCCTCACCCCAGTCTCCCCATGTGCACACCGACTTTTCCCATAACCAGACTGGTTCTGATCCCTTGGCAAGCAGCCAGGAGATGAATGTGGACCAGCCCGGGGAAGAAGGATGGTTTCCATCGGGGCTGGGAGGCGGTGACATGGATGAGTAGTGTTGGCCATGGGCCTGGGACATGGAGGATGCCTCCCTGGGCAGCCAGGCAACCGAGTGAGCATGCGGAGTTTGTCTGAAGCCTTCCGGGCACCTCCTCCTGTCTCCCAGGGGCCCCTTCTTCCCCAGCTCAAAGAGGGCCCCCCGAGGACACTGGCACTGCTAGGTTCCAGTTCCCAGGTGAGGGGAACCAGCAACCAGCAAGAAGGTCCTTCAACGAAATCGTCCATTTGGGCTTCCTGAGGCTGGGGGATTGCGCATGAGGTCTGGTCTCCTCAATCAGCTTTTGCAGAGCTGACAACAGGCAGAGCAAACAATGCCAGGTAAACAATGGCCCCATTCATCACAAACTCTCCAATGGAAATGGATCCACCCAAGGACCTCTCCCGGGAGCCCTTTACTGGTTCCTACATTCTCTCATTTGCACCAACTCTTAAGAAGCAAGGTACACCGGGTTTGCATTTATGTCCCTGCGATTTCTTTTAAAGATGAGAAGTCAAAACAGAGGAAGGTTGGCTGTCCAAGAGCATAATCCCTAAGTGGCAGGGACTGGGTCAGATGCATCTTCTGTCCTGGTCCTGTATTCCAACCAGCATGGCCCAGTGCCAGCAGGACGTGGCCCCGGGGCTGGCAGTCCCCCTTGGTGGAGAGTGGAGCACAGGGGCCCCATCTCCATGAGACTGCCACTGTCCAGGGAGCTCCTGAGCTGGTGGGCTCAGAACCGGCCGGGCCTTGGTAATAGACTCATGAGATGTTATAGAGCGGTGCCCGGCACAAAGTAGGGACCTGCTAAGCACTTAATGAATGAGTGAAAGCAGTCTAAATACACTGAAGAGTCCGATGGAGCTTTCCTGAGCTGGTGGTCTTGGTGTCACACCCATGGGACCGTTAGTTGCATCGGAACAGAAAGAAGGGCCGTTTGAACCCGACTCTGAGCTTTCATGCTGCAAAGCTTGCTCAGACCTCAGAACGTCAGGAGCACAGGCTCTGGGACTCAAAGGCGGAGAAGGAAGTTACTGGGAAGTGGGGCAATGTTTTCTACTTGGAGGAGTGAAGATTAAGGACTCTGGGAAATAGACATTAGGAACCTGAGTAACTGCAGTAGTGGGGGACACCAGTCAGACCCATGAGGACTCATCCTTACCAGAAAGGTGGTGGGACGCAGATGAGGGTGATGGATGTGGACAGAATTCCACACAGGACTGCACGGTCCTGACCTAGGAAAGGGGAGTTGTGGGGCTGCCAATACCCTTCCCAGGTGTCAGGGTTCACTGATGGAGGTACTGGATGGGCAGAGCCCATGCAGGGTTTTGCAATCTGACTGCAGAGCCTAGAGGGGGGATTCCAGCCAGTGCCACTGGAGAGGGACCTGCTCTTCCATCCTGCCTGCTGACAGCAGCATGGGGTGACCAGGGCCTGGAGGCCAGAGGACTCCTGCCCCAGCCTCCATAATAGAGGAGGGGAAAAGGTAGATGACCCAGGCAGAGAGGGTTCTCTGAATTCAAAGTTCTACATGCAGGCTTCAGGTATGCTCAGTTCAGAATTAGTTCCAAAGAGTTATCTCCCCCGAGGCTGCAGGCTTGGCCTGGGGCAGATTCAAACTGCCTGGTTTCGCTGGGGGCATGAAAGTTAAAACATAGGAAAAAAGAAAAACAACCAATCTGAATGGGAGAAACAACAGGAATGTTCAAAGTATTCTTCCTTAATGCTTATCTCATTTTTAAAAACATTTTCCAAGTTGACATCATTTTAAGAGGGAAATAGGGTGCAATATTATCAGAAAAATATAGATGGGGGTCTGTGGCACAGCTTAGAGAGGGTTCTAGATGCTCAAAAGGCAGCAGAGCCTGGTTTTTAATGTCCATGGGGATTCTTTTTGACAAACAGAATGTGGTCTCATAATAACTGGCACAGAAGGAGGATCAGTGTTTATCACAGGGGGAGGGCTGGGGCCCCCCTGTGCCGGGCAGGTGCGTGCGTGCAGAGGGTGGGACCCCTGTGTGGGGCAGGTGTGTGCGTGCAGAGGGTGGAGCCCCTGTGTGGGGCAGGTGTGTGCGTGCTGAAGGTGGGGTCTCCCGTTAGGGCAGGTGTGTGCGCCGGGGGTGGGGTTCCCCATGTAGGGCAAGTGTCTGCACACCAAAGGTGGAGTCCCCGTGTAGGGTGTGTGCAGGCCGAGGGTGGGGCCCCGTGTGGGGCAGGTGTGTGCACAGCAAGAACAGGTACCCTGGTTGGCTTTTGTGGAGGCCAGCTGCTCACCAGCAGGTTCCAAAGGGTGAGACTGGCCCTCAGGGCCTCCCAGGCTCTCTGGTGTCCCAATGCCTGGACCTCCACGTCGGTTCATGGGAGTCCTTGGCCAGCAGTGGGAGGGTCAGTGGTAGAACCTCGTCACTGCTTTCTGTAGGTTGGCATAGAACGCGGCCATGCTGCGGGGGAAGAAGGAGTCCACCACGCTCTGTGGGAGGAGCCCACTGAGGTCTGTCTGGAAGAAGGTGACGAGCCGGGTCTGTTCGGGCGCCCTGTGAAAGCGCAGGGGTGGGTCAGGGCGCAGGCGCAGGCGCAGGGCTGGGGCCAGGCCTCAGACAGGTCAGCGCCCCTGGAGAGAAAGAGGCCGTGCACCCTCTGTACCTGCTGTCCTTGGGCTGCCTGGCAGACACCTTCTGCAATCCCACCAGGCTATCAGGCTTTCAGCCCAGAAAGGTCACGAATTCCCTGCACCCCGAGGCACTGTCCCAGGGGAACAGAGACACGGATATGGTCCCCAGCCCATGCAGGGACACGAATCTTCGAATGTTCTGGGAACCCCAGAGTTCCTGATACCCTCAAAGGGGTCTGCGAAGTCAAGGCAACACTCATAACAGCACTAAAACTCAAAGGAGGGCTGTATCTTTGCTGATGTCCGTGTGATTGCCGTCTGCAGGGCCCACAGTGCCTAAAACAGGTGTCCACACGATGGTGGGACCCTCATCACACAGGCTTCAGAGCCACAGCCTCACGAGGGAGTGCACGCGGCGGGCTCCCACTGGAAGTGTGACCGGGAACACAAAATGCCTGTGAATCTGTCCAGCGAGGGGTGAAGAGTCAATGGCTGACCCAAACCTCTCACTTGCTGGATTCTGTGAGACCTCCCAGCCCTCAGCGCCACATCTGCAAAATCCACGCAGTCACCAGTGTACTGGCCCGGGGCAGGAGTGTGCCGTCATGCTGCGCATCCCCCAGGGGAAGACGGCCACGGCTGCCCGGCCCTAGCGGGCTCTGCCTCTTGTTCTGAAGGTTCCTCTCCATCTGACCCAGCACGGCGGAAAGGCGGTTCCCAACACCCAGGTGCCAGGCGGGGGCACAAGTTGCTGGGGCGGAGGCTGGCGCTCAGCTGGTGGATCTGGGGCCGAAATACCCAGTGCAGGGTCTGTGCAGGGCGGTGGTCGGGGAGGGAGTGCAGCTCAGCTATTTGCAAACTCATAAAATTTTGCTATGTTTAATGTAAGTCTTCCACAAGATATTTGAAAAGTTGGCTTAGCAAAAAGTCTTACACGGAAGTGCTGGACCTGGGTTTCTAGTAAAATCTCTGCCAACAGGCTCTTCCCCCCGGATTGTGTGGTGGAAGCTGGACTTCCCTTCTTCATGTCTGTTCTGGGACAGAGGGCCACCTCAGGTGCAAACCCTTTCACTGTCACCTTGGGTGTTTCCCAGGAAAAAAGCAGTGACCTTCAGGTTATTCCTACACAGAAAGCTCCTGGTAAGAACCTGGCCACACCTCTGAGAAAATGGGGACAGAGCTGGGTTCAGTCCAGGGCTGACTCCTGGTGCACTCTCGCAGTGCCCTTTACCCCAGGCCCCTCCATGCCCTCCTTGGGAAGGGGACAGGCTGCGGACATGACCACTTAGCTGCTCCAGGCTGGTGGACAGAGCTTGAAGAGAAGACTGGCCCTCAGGCCCCCACACTGCCGACCTCTTAGGCCTTGGACCCTGGACAGATCACTTAACCTCCCTGGTCCTGGGTTTTCTTATCTGCTGAATGGGACCCCAACATCTGCCCAGCTCGCCTTGTATGGCTGGAGGGAGGAGTCCTACAGCAAAAAGAAGAATGAATGTATCCCCCAATCTTTTCCCATGTTCCTAGTACTTGGCATATTGTGTCCCTGATGTGGGGGGACAGTGCTTTGAAACGTCGGGGCCTGAAGAGCTACAAGGCATTTCATCATTCCCAATTGTGATTATCGGGCCCACTGAACAGGACGTGCCCGGTTAGGTCACAGTTGTGTCTGGACACGCCACGCAATCCCGGAGACTGTCCTTACCCTGGCAGAGGCTCACAGAAGCAGCCGCAGGGGTGGTTAAACCCTCTCACGTGACCGGGTTTCGGGGGACATGATGGGTGTTCCACATGGACAGCTGGAAGACAGAGTGTGAGAGTCAGGGCGTTATGACTTCAGACCACGGGGCCCTGCCACTGACGCGCCTTCCTGGCACCCAGAGCACGTGCCGCAGTCACCTGGAGCCCCAAAGTCAGCATGGGGACCCTGCCACTTGCCTCGGAGACCCCTTCCCCCGCCCGGTTCCTGTGCACACACAGATTCACACTCTCATGCTCCTGCACAGAAACTCGTGTGCCCACAACCACATGCACACACTTGCAGACACATATGCCCATGAACACGAGTACATCATGTTTATGTACACACGCATGCACACATGTACACACCCACGTACACGCATGCATACACACGTACATGCACTCCCATTCTCAGCTTCCCCAAGCCTACTAGCATTTTAGGGGAAAGAACATTGCAGAGCTCAGGGGTACAGGGGCAAGCAGCCCTCCAAAAGCCAACACCCCCCAGCGGAGAAGGCTCAGAGGACCCCTGGGGCTGCGCTTTCAGGAGGAGGCGTTCCTGTGGCTCAGGGATGGCAGGGCACTCACGCTCCGTGACGCCCAGCAGTAGCCCATGTGCAGAGGTCACAGACTACGAGCCTCAGCAAGAATAAATAGGGGGGCTGGCCAAAGCTGTGCCTTAAAAATAAAATTTCTAGCATGCAGACTCTCCTTGGCACGGAATCCCTCGAACCAGACAAGGTGAGGCCTGCACAGAAGAGACACAGCATGTGTGGTCCCTGCCCATTTCCAGCAGCAGCGACGGGGGAGCCCGGGGCGCAGAGGAGACGGGGCCCAGCATCCTGAGGCCGCCCCTCCCCGGTGCTCACCATTGGAGCTGACGGCCCCGTCTTCATACTTCCTCACCAGCACCAGGTCCACAAAGTCTCGGGGAGAAATGAGCTTCATGGCGGCGGACGGGGTGGTGGTCCTGCTTATGCACAATGTCTGTCAAAGCAAAGAGGGCTTTGTGCATGTGGCCAGATACCTGCCCACCCCGTCCCATCAAGTGTCACCGAAACACCCCAACTTGTCACAGCTAGGGCTGTGACCCGGGATGCCCGCGGCCGGTTAGCCCTAGATCAGAGCTGCTCTGATCGCGTCTCAGAAAACCCGAAGAGTTGCTGTGCACACAGTAGGGGCCTTGCTGGACAAGCGCTTGGCGGTCTCTCACACCTGTGAGACACAGGAGCCATTAACCCGTTGACAGGTGAGGAAACCGAGGCCTGGAGAGAAGCTGGCCCTCACCATAACGCGCGTGCTGATGGATCTGAGCAGGGCTGAGGCTAGGGTGCGGCCGGGACTGCTCCTTTCTCAGGGCCACCCTGCACTGGCCAGTCCTGAGAGCGAGCGGAGCCTCCTCGTCTGTGTGCCCCAGGCAGCTGTCTGGTTCCCTCCTGAGCTTGGCCGTGCACACCCGTGGGAACCCACCCCATCCAGAGCATCCCAGCTGCCCGCCGCCCACCACCCCACTGTCAGCCAAGCACCCAGCCCCAGCCCCTGCTTGGCCCCAGCATTCCCCTCTCCGGGTCCCAAGGGGAAGTGCAGCTCAGGCCCGAGGGCAGAGGACGGGCACACCTGGCAGACGCCTGGGGGGCAGGCAAGCAGGGGCTGGAGAAGGTCTTTCTTCTCCTCTTTGTCTTGCTTGTTGGGCATCAAGACTTGGGCGCCATGCGTCCCGCACAGACACGCTAGTCCCTGGGGCACAGCCTTCCGGGTGGCATGGGGTGCCCGGGGCACCCGAGAGCTTCCCCCAGCGCCTGGGAACAGCTTTAGGTGACTGGACCTTCATGCGTCCTGCCTCCTAACGTCACGTGAGGACAGGCTGCTGCCTCACCAAGCTCTCCTTTCCCCCTGAAAGGCAACCCCCCACGTGCAATGGTCCTGGCAGGCGCTGCCCCAGCGTGTCACGTCCCCCAGGGCGCCAGGGGGGACACTCGGGGCGCTGATTTCAAGGAAACCCAGGCCTTACACCCCACAGGGAGAATACCGTGTTTCCCCCTCTTGTAAGTGCATTCTTTTTAAAGGCCAAAGCCTGCTATTACAAACAAGGTAATCTGGCTTTGCTGAATTCTGGTATTTTGTAGTAGGAATGGCAGAAATGATGAAAACAAGTTTTGTTTTTTGTTTTAAGTAACTACACAGCTTCCACTCCTGATGACTGCTGCAAAATGCATCGTTCCAAGGCCATGTCTGGAGACCGAGAGGAAGAGGACAGCGGGGAAACAGTGGCAGCAGCGCGCATCCCAGACGCAAGCAGCTTGCGGGGAAGCTCTGGGTCTCGTCCCCCGGCTGCTGTCCACCCACGACCGGGAACATCCGAGACTTACCGACGTCATGCGATAAACACCAGCCCGCAAGGAAGGGCCCTTTCCCCACGTGTTCACTGTTTCGCTCAACGGTGAGGGGCCCCCACCTGCCACGCGCTGCTCCGCTTTCTGGAAACCTACGCTTACCAATAGTGCGCGTTTCCCTCTTTCTGCACTTAATGGCTATTGAAGGCTGCATCTTTCTAGTAATAAGTCGTATCTTTTCACAGAAATAAAATTAGAAAGAAGACCTCTCATTCATCTCACTGAGAGATGTAAGGTATCTCCTTTATGTTTAATATCCTTCATCAACATTTGTCATACAATCATATTATTTTACTAAATTATAATCATATCTCAATCCAGATTTTTTTTAACATAGGTTTATAGTCACAGGAGACAAGCTTTTTAAAAATAATTTCAATTTATATACAGATTTATGATGCAGGATGATGACGTTCAAGAATAAATACATGAGGACAAGATTTGATGGGCTACATGGAATAGAAATTCAAGTTCAAGAAACAAAAAGAATTTCTGACTTTTTGAGGTAAATCTGTTCATGTACTATGTCTAAAGTGGTGAAGAAAACTTTGGTATTTAGATACATCTAGAAGAATGATATCATTGTTTTGTTCAAAACTGCCAGATTTACTACATGCTAAAATGACATACTTGGCAATTTACAGTGACAGTTTTAGATGCAAACTAAACGTCAATTAGATTCGTGGGGATGATGTCTAATTTCTCAAAAGTCTGTTGGAGGTTTGCAAGCGAGAGTTTGAAGACTGTTATACTGGAGGACTCCTGGGGTCAGATGGGGTAGAGGGGGAGGTGGCGGCTGCTTTGGGTGGACATTGGCTCGGCCTTCGGGAAGTGGGTGCCAAGGGTGAGGGACCTGTTTGGCCTGGCTGCATGATCCCAGAGAAGCAGGCATGCTTCCTCAGGGATAAACCTGGGTGTGCAGAGGACACCCTGAATCACTCCCAAGCCTCACTGCAAGCTGGCCCAGGAGGCAAGAACAGTGGGTGCCAGAGTAGACTTCAGTCCTGGTGGGCACCCACTGCCTGTGGGCCTGGCAGGCTCCGGAAAGTGGGGTGTTTGCAAAGGAGCAGTGAGGCAGACCCATCACTGCAGGGCCTCTGAGGGATCAGGTCAGCGGGACCCAGATTGGAGCTGCGGTGAAGAAACAGGGTCACCAAGAAGCTGGTGGCCTGGAGTCTAGAGTCCCCCACTGGCTCTGGCCTGCTGGGCCACACCACTGATTACTTGTGTGAACCCAGGAGCATCTCTCTCCCGCTGTGGACCTGTCTCCTTCCTCCTGGGGTGCCCTTAAAATGCTCTGAGACAAAGAGATCTAAACACACCAAGAAAATGCAGCCACTTTCACCTTCAAGAAGAAAAGTCTACGTACGGTCATTCTGTTATTACATCTGTATTATGCTTTAAAGGGCACCGACCTGTGTTTCCTCCTAGTGAAGCATTTGTGTATAATTATTAGTATATGAGCTTCACAATTTTTGGCTATCTGTTAGCATCTATCCTGTTGTTCACTGTTTTTATCTGAATGTGCTCACTTTTTAAAACTTAAGCAAAAATATTCAAGGGTTTGTTAGACTCTATTTCTAAATTGGAGCCTGAGGCCAGCAGCCTATTGTGCTATAAAGCACATTAGCAAAACACTCACAAGTCAGAGGCCCATCAGCACCGCCCTGAGACCCCTGCGAGTCAGCTGTGGATTAAAGAATTGAGTTGACCTGACCGCACTCTGGGTGATTCAATTGCAGCTTTGACTGTTAAGGTCCTCATATCACCTTTTGTACCACGGGGTGTGTGCCCCACCCTTCAGGAAACACTGGCATAAACTCCCGTTGCTAATGAACTGGGAATGGACTGAAATGTGGATTCTTGGTCAGGGTGAAGAACACTGGCCGCTACTGATTGACCAGTAAATAAATATTGCTCGGGTTTCCCAACAACATAAATGCCCAGGCGTGTGCCACGTTCACAGATGTCAAAATCAAGACACCCTTCAAAACAGGTTGGCAACCTTCTCCCAAGGCAACTTTTTTATTAGTTTTGGCTGTGACTTTTCTTTTTCTTCTTCCCTGATCAAACTGCGGTGGGCCCTTAGGTCTACAGAGGGCACCCCAGGACAGGGCCATCCAGATCAGGGTGTATGGTCGAGGGCGGCCACTAGCTCTAGGCAGCTTTCTAAGTTTTCACCGAGAGTAATGAAAATTAAATAAAAACAGCCACTCATCTCCTCAATCTAGGTACCTTTCAAAATGCTCTGCGGCCACAAGGGGCCAGTGGCTATGGTGCGGGACAGTTGCAGGACATTTCCGTCGTTGCCTAAAGGTCTATGGGTAGCACTATTCGATGACACCCTTATTTTGCCAACAGAGAAACTCATCGCAAAGCTGCCGCCTGGCACAGCCCCACTGCTGGAGAAGAATCCTGACTCACTGGACAAGACTCTCTCAATTCATAACCATGGTCCCATCCCGGGGTAGCATTTCAGCCTGGAGCTGATGGGTCAAACTCGTGTCCTCAGTGCACACATTTATTGCACGCTGCCTCACCACCTGCTGCTGCGGTCCCTCCGCTCTGCTGGGGGCATCTCTGCTTCTCTGAGTCACACTGGGCCCACGCTGGGGTCCAGTGGTGCCAGCGGCAGGCAACCTGTGTTTGCTGGGCACCAGGGCTCTGCAGGGCACTCCCCTTGCTGAAAAGTGTCACCAGCCCCTCCAGAGTGGACAGGGATGACAGAGCAGGGAAGGACTTACATCAGTGATGCTTTGTATGATTTCAAAACTGGTCACATTCTCATCCCACTTGTCCCGCAGGGTCCCAGGAACAGGCTTTATGCAGTCCCACACATTGTCTGGGGTCCCATTCAGGATGCCTTCCCCTCGGTACCTGGGGCATGAAAAGGGAATGTGACCCCACAGCCTCAGACTTGCTTACCCTGGGATTCTGCATGAGGACTGAATGCCACGTCTGTATGTCTGTCACCACTCTCTAGGACAACCTGGGAGAGAAGGGGCTGACACCAGCCAACCTCCCCCCAGGCCTGCAGAAATGGACAGCACGCATTCTCAAGAATACAGTGTGCTGGAGACGATTCAGTTAAAAACATAAGCTTTTCTGGAATATCACTGGTGACGAATCCAGGGTGTGAGGGTTGATCAGGATCTTAGGAAGCAAACCCACAGAGACATCAGGAAGAGGGTGGCCCCTCGGCCGAGCTTTGAACAAGGCATGCACTTACAGCTTCCCTGGGAACTCCATAGATGGCCTCCAGCAAACTGAAACTCCGTTCTGTCAAAAGGCACAGAATCGCAGAATTTTAGGGCTGGAAGGGCTGTGGGAGATCACCTGGCACAACCCCCTGTTCTGTGGACAAGAAGTCGGAGCCTCAACAGAGGTGAGTCTCCGAGGTGAACAGCGCTGGGACTGGTCCCAGACAGCGCTGCAGCGCAGGAGAGCGCGGTGGCCAAAGGCAGCTGAACTGCCTGCACTGAGAAGCTCCGGGAGGTCTTCAGACCCCCTTGAAAGCCACCAGGCCTTCTGCTTCCTCGAGCAACTTAGGTCTCTGTGTTAAAAATCAGAAGCCTCGAGTAAAGCTATTCCTACGGGAACGCAAAGGCAGGGCTCGGCTCCGGGGAAGGAATAAAGGCTTGGAGCCTGGAGATCCCGGCTCCCGTCCTAACCACTGTTTACCTTCCAGGTGACCTTGGGCAAGCCCTTCAATGAAAGGGTCATTTACCTCCCGGGGTCACTGTGCGCACAACAGGCCCAGCACTTTTTAAGGAAGCAACCCCCAGTGGAGTCTGCTGCTCAATCCGGACCCGGGGGTTGGAATCCAGGAAACGAGGGGGAGAGAAGGAGCCTGGGGTCTTCGAGGACCCCGGCCCAGGAGCAAGGCCCTGCGACCCCTTCCCGCCCAGCTCCTCACTCACGCCTTCCTGGCAAATCTTCCAGCCAGACTCGTCTTGCCGGTACTGCAGCACCTTCTCCGCCACCGCCTCGCCCATCTGCGTGGCCCGCGCCGGCTCCATGGCGTCCGAGCCGCGAGCGGCCGCAGGGTCCCGGGCCGGCGGCTCTAAGCAGCGATGCCACCGCGAGCAAGGAAAGCACAGTGGGGGCGGAGCCCGGAGTGCTGAGCGCGGCCCAGGCCCCGCCCCCAAGCCCCTCGTTCAGGATTGGTCCGGCCGTCGGGCGGGTTCCGCCCCCTCCTAGATTGGCAGGGAGAGGGCATGGCTCAGGAGGACAGGTCCTGCGGCTTTGGCTCCGCCTTCCTGGGGAGCAGGTGCGTCACGTCCCGGAGCGGCGGCGGCGGCTGTCTGGCTTCCTCCGGTTAGCGCTATAACCGGCTAAATATTAGGAAAGGTCAATGCACAGGTTTGTTTGTGTGCTTATCGCTTCGTTTAACGCTTGAGGAGATGGTGTAAATACAATGACTACTTGGAGACATTTTTGGAGGAGGTGATGGCTGTCAGGTTGTAAAGAAGCCCTGGACGGGGAATTAGGGCGTCCCAGTTCTAGCCCCAGTGTCAGGCACCGTCCGCTGTGCGGTTTGGGGCAAGTCACTGAACTTCTTTGGACCGCAGTTTGCAAAAGTCTACCTGAGCCTTTGAGGTGGGCAGATAAAATAATGCATGTGCATGAAGATTCCTAGGCGTCGTGGAGAAAAGACGGGTAAGTCAACCACATTCAAAAGTTAAGCACATCGAAAACACAAAAAGTCAGATAATAATCTGAGGGAAAAATTAGAACATATTTCAACTAAGAATCAGTTTTCTTAATGTACTAAAGTGCTCTTAAAAATTATTAAGGCATTTCCAAACAACCCAACAGGTCAAAGAATACTTTGTGAACAAATATGAACACTTGGCAGAAAATAAATTAACATGGCTAATAAAGATATGAAAAGACACAGAACGCCCCCTCCTAGTTGGGGACTTACAAGTTAAAACAGTGGGGTACTTTTTGCACCTATCTGGTGAGCAAAAAGGGAAGAGATTTGTTAATTCCTAGGTTGGTGAGTGTATGGAGAATGGTTGTTTTTACACGCTGTGGGTGAGAGGATAAATGTGTAACCTACTGGGCAAAACAACATACTAAAACTTTAATTTACTTAAATTGACCCAGTAACTCCTGTGCAAAGATGTATAAGGTGGATCTTGCAACTAGAAACAATCTGTTTGTCAGTAGACTAAATGAAGTTACAGGACATTCATTTAGTGAAATAGTATGTAGCCATTAATATAATGTGGCACAGATGAAGACAGGGGGACCTGGAAGAGACAGGACATGCTTAATAGAGCCTGGGTACCAGTCTAGAAATATGAGTTGAGGTGAGTAGACTGTTCTGATCAGGAGCAATGTACTTTCTACCAGGAGATAAGTGTTATTTAAAACTTAACTGTAAAAATAACTTAACATTGTTGAAATTTTTACCCCTAGCCAAATAAAATATTTTGTATGTGTATTGAAAGGAACACTATCCATAATATATATATTAAGTCAAAAAATGTAAATTGAAGGCCACAGTGTTGTAGGTAAGAGAGTCGGTGCTCACGTCTGCTCAGTTTGCCTCGGTTCAAATCCCAGCATCACCACTTACTAGCTGTGACCTTGGTAAGTAACTGACCGTTCCAGACCTTAGCATCCTCATTTGGAAAATGAGGAAAATAATAGTAGTAATTCATGGGGTTGGAAAGTGAGTCAAAGGATTTAAGAAGAAAATAGCAAGTAGAATGGTGGTTGGCATGCAGTAAACATATATATATAATATATACACATAGTATCATTTATCATTTATCATACATATATATTTGGAGTGAGAAAGAAAAGTAACCACATGCTTGCATATGTCTATATGGTGTGTATGTTTATGGATGTTGAGCATATTCTCTTCTGGAAAGGTATAGAATACTGTTAACAGTAGAGTGATGCCAAAGGACATTTGTTTTTCATTTGATATCATCATATACTGTTTATTTTACTTACTAACATGCTGAACTTTTTACATTAAAAAAAGCCTCATTAAAAAGTTCAGTGTAGAACGTTTCCAGAGAGCTGCATCTCAAGACCCGGTCAGGCTGGGGTCTGTATGGATTTGTTTGAGGATAAAGTGCTATGAAAACAGCTGAGGGAAAGTAAGCCTTGCTGTAGAAAGTGACTTTTGTTAGACACCAGACACTTAAGAGATTTTTTTTTACTTATCAAAATGGAGCATGGATTTAAAAAAGTTTTAGCACTGTAAGAGCTCCCAGAAAATGGGAAGCTTTGGGTACGTGAAATATTCGGAGAAGCCAGCTGTTTATCCCTGAGCCCCGCGACAAACTGTCAGCAGACGCCCGGGGAGGTCAGGCCAGCCTCGGGCCGGCCTCTGCTCTGCTTTGCCTCCAGAAGCCCGGGCAGGCGGGTGCGCGTCGGCGTGCGCGGGGCAGCCGTCTGCTCGGCCGTCTGCTTGAGGCTGCGGTTCAGAGTGACGGGGTCATGTGGACTCCACTGATCAGAGCCCCTCCCATGAGTTCCCCAAGCCTCTGAGTCACGCAGTTGCCCAGAGCAGACCTCACTGAAGCCCAGTTGAAATTTGAACAGGTGTTTATGGGGTGAGGGGCCAGGGGCTTCCAACCCAAAGCCCTGCTAGACCACAGGTGGGACAAGCCCAAGTGTCAAGGTCACCAATCCTAAAAGCTCCTAAATGGGGTATTTGCTTTCTACTTAGGCGATGAGGAAGCATCGTGTGCCTATTTGGTGAATCGACATCCGTGAGCATGTAAGTATCTGTTCGCTCTTCCCTAATGGCCGCTCGGCACGCGCTTCCTGGCGGCCACTCTCCCACGCTCTCCACTTGGGACCCGCCTCTGAGCCCTGCACACAACCCTGCCGCCGGCTGTGGGAGACAACATCACCTTTTATAGGCTGGACCGTGGCACCCATTTCTATCTCTGTGATGGCCACATGTTAGCTCATGTGCTTTACGCCTCCTAGTCCCTAAAGGATGTGCAGTGGTGACCACGAGGCAGGGGGAGTTAAAAACAAACAGGAAAAACCTCAACAATCTACAGACCCTAAAGAGAAGGAAAACACACACACAGACACGCAGACAGAGCAGCTGGGAACAGGAATCCGACCTCAGACTTGGGAAGTCAGGCTTTCAGAAATGCACATTTTTCTAATTTTCGGACATCCACAAATCTGGAAACAAAATGATTGACCCAGGGAGACATCTAAGATGTTTACTAAGGTATTTACCAGGCTATTCTGATGAAGAAGAGTTCACAATTTATATTTCGTGGATATAATTGTTATGATCTGAGGCCTGAGAGGAGTTTTTTATATAGGTATTTTCAGGAGAGATTTTTAATAGTGCAGATCATGTCCTCGGTGATAGTTTGAATCATCTCCCTGTGGCCCCCACCCCCACCACAGACCATGACTGAAACCAGAAGCATATTGTGAAACCAGAGGGCACCGAGGTGTGTTGATAGAGTAGATGTGTGGCTTTCGGTCACGGCACCTGAGAAGGGCTGGGAGTTGATGGCTAATGTTGCCAGAAAAATGGAGCGAAGGAGTTGAGTAGGCAATCTTTTCACAGAAGAGAAAATGCAGATGGCCACCCACCACAGGAAGGTCTCAAACAATCAAAGGAATGCAACTAACTGAGAGGGCTTGGAATGTATTTTTTTTTCTCCCTAGGCTGATAAGCATGACAGTGTGGCGGACAGCGCCCTCGTCAGCAGAGGGAGTGCGCACGGAGGTCCGGCCGCGGAGACAGGTAAGGGAGACCGGACATGCTCATTCCTGTGAGCTAGCCATTTCTCCGTCAGGGGGGCCGGGATCCACTCTCGGGCAACTGGCCTGTGTGTGACAGAAGTCACAGACAAGATGTTTAGTGCCACAGGATTTTTAGCTACAAAGAAGTGGAAATGATTCAATGTCCACCAACAAACAATGGCTATATACCGAGTTTATTCATTTGATGAAATACCGTGCAGCAGCTGTGAGTAAGCTTGAGTCATATGTTTCTTTGACAAACCTCAAAAGCACCCATATGTGCCATTCATGCATTATTATAGCATTTACAATACATGTGTTATGAAAGCATTTCTTGTATGTTGCGTATGGATGCTTTTACGTATATATTTACACACACACATTCATGACGTGTAACAATACACAACGGACTGCGTGGACGTAAGCTAGATTCTTGATAGTGGGAGGACAGTGGAACTAAGTGTGGGCACCAGAGTGGACTTGGAGGAGATCTGTAAGATTTTCTTTAATGACAATAATAAAACGATTAGATGGAAATAAATAAACTTTCAACAGCTGTTGACACAGTGGGAATATGTACTGTTCCCTATCTTTGAGATTTATTTAAAGACACAGCCCAGGAAGCGCCGGGGTGTGTACGGGCTTTGGTGCAGGGAAGGCGGTGACCATGCCAGCGCCCCGGTGTGTGTTGGCGACACTCATGTTTTCTCAGGAATGTGGCAGGGCCTGCTCGCCCTCTGTCCTAGCAGAGCGCCTCCCAAATCTCCTACAGGCACCGGCGCTCTGACAGATGCCTGGAAGCAAGACCCGGCTTTTCCAAACGTGTTTCAGGGTCCCAGGGAGCCCTTTTCCAGGACCGTGGAAGAGGGAAGTCATCGTGGGACTCCTGTGGGCACCCTATGTTAAAGGATGTTCCCGTGGCATTGCAGACCCCGACATCCTGGGTCTGCCATGGTTTTGACGCACTGAAAATGTGTGCACGCCTTTCCATGAACTTGGGAAGGAGGGGTCACCTGTGTCCCCTTTTAAAATGGCATTATTCCTACTGCATTTTCCATCTGGTTAGAACTGGAGGTAGATCCTGGGGATATATTCCTATTGCCACGACATTCGTGATTCACTCATTAGTAAGTTATTCCCTTATTCATCCAGTCACTCACATGCCACAGGTGCTTGTCATATACCAGGTGGGCGCCCGTCTCCAGGTTCTGGCTCCCAAGCATCCCTTTCCTGTGCAATGTTCCATCGAGCATGCTGCCGCTTATTCAGTGTGATGAGATTTTACTCCCATGCTCAGGTTCTGTTATATGGTAAAGATGATATGATTCGGGGAGATGAAATTAAGGCCCCTGGCCAGTTAACTTTGAATTATTCAAAAGGGAGACTCTCCTGGGTGGGCCTGGCCCTATCAGATGGGCCCTTGCAAAAGCAAGTCCAGGACCTCCCTGGGAAAGGGGATCCAAAGCTGGTGGGGCCTCTCGCTAGTCTTGAAGGCACAAATAGCCACATTGTGGGGAGGGCCACGTGGCAGGGAAATGGGTGCTGCCTCTGGGAGCAGAGGGCCTCAGTCCTACAGCCTCAAGGAGACGAGTCCTGCCAACAGCCACTGAGTTTGGAAGGGGACCCGTGGCCTCCGCGACGAGACGCCGGCTCTTGCAGACTGCAGATGGGATGCTGGCTCTGGCCTTGATGGGGACCTGAGCACAGCACCCAGCTGGGTCGTGTCTGCACGCCTGGCTCACAAAAACTGGGAGATAAGTTGTGTTGTTTTAAACCTCTACGTTTGTTATGCAGCAATAAGAAATGAGTGTGATACCTGTTATGTGTCAGAATGAATGAACACCATTTTGTTCCAAAGGCAGTCATAGTCTGCTGGAGGAGACAGAACACGTAAAAGATACAATTCAGAGTGGAAGGCGTTATCTTGGAAATAGGGATAGGGGTTGAATTCTGGCTAACCATGGCAGACTAAACACACACTGCCATCAAAGCCCTGCACACAGCCAGTGAGAGGGGGTCAGCCATCAGGGTGAAGATGGCGTCATGAGGAGAGGGACAATTCTGTTCTTTTCCCTGGGCTCATTGACTGGGGCTGAAACCTGGCATTTTCTGTGGCTGAGTTCCTTCTCCACCTACCCCCTGGAGGAAGCCCGTGGCTGTAGGAGAAAATGAAGTCCATAGGGTTTGGAGGTGAAAAAACAGAAGCCTGAGGGTGTTTGACGCCTGGGTCCAACCGAGCCTGAAGCCAGCTTGATTCCCACCTTCCCAGTAAAGGAGACAATATTCCTTGGGGATTGTGTTACTTCAGTCCGGGTGTCCTGACTAATTAACACAGATACACAGGATAGCAAGTGCTCGATACATTGTAGTTTGTCACTGAACTGATTGTTCATATGACCTAATAAAGGGTCAGGACATCTTTGAGGGCAGCCACCTCAGTTCTGGGCGCTTATCCGGGGGGACTGAGTTCTGCGTGCTGAAAGGCAGCATCAGGGTGCAAACCAAGCAGTTGGGATTAAGGGCGAGCTTGGGCCTCGCAGGTGAGGCTCTGCATCCTGATGGGCTGTGGGGCTCGCCTGCGGTTGCGGTCGCCCGGAATGGCAGCAGAGGACTGAAGCTTTTGAAATGATGGCCTAATGTGCCAGTGGCGCTGCACACAGAGAGATCCCGACAGAGCCCATTTGTGTGTGGCTGCGGCAGGACAGGGGGTTGCAGCCCTGGGGGGCAGGGGGTCTCGTGTCCCAGCTGACATGCCTGCATATGCCTACTGGTCTCCCACACAGCCGGTGTGGGTCTCTCTCTCCAGAAGGGCAGGACCGTGCACTGCCGGACCAGTACTCCAGCGGGGCTCTGAGCTCTGTGAACGGGACACCCGAAGATGCCCTAGACATCTGAGCAGATCAGGTCGTCCAGATCCGCGGCCAGCGCCTGCCTGGAGGTGGCCTTCCTCCCACCGAGGTGGCCCACAGGCCGTGGGGACTTACCCCGGCTGTGGGCGAGCTGCAGGTACTGGTCAGCACCGCTGGTCTGCTGGTCAGTGCTGGACGCCGCCGACATGGAATCCGACTCTGTGAGGGCTGGCTGGGGCTTGGCCTTCCCTCTGGGCTCCACGGGGGTCCGAGGGCCCTGGGCATTCCGGGGACGTGGCTTTCTGTGCACATACCATGGCCTGTCAAGTGGGCCCTGAAAGCCATCATTCCAGGACTTGTAGTGCAGCCTGCCCTGGGGCCCCGGAGCCAGGGGCTGGCTGGGGGACCTCTCACCCACGTAGAAATGAGGAGACCCTTGGAGGCCGGTGAGGGACCGCAGGTGGAAAGGCCGCTCGATCTCCTCTCTCCTCAGCATCTCCTCCTCATCACCCAGCTCTGTGGGGGGCGCCCGCCGTGGGGCCCAGGACGCGCACTGCCGCATGTTTCTGGGGCACATCTCCACGGTGTCCTTTAAGGCATCTACCTTGAAATGTCTTTCTGGCCAGAAAGTTGGATGGATGTTTCCGTGACAGTCACAGTCATTAATGATGTAGTATTCAGAGGCGTGGGGCCTAGGACTGTGTGGCACCCCGGCTGAGACCCCTGGCCCATGAAGGGGAGGGCGGGTGTGTTGGAAGTCTTTTCGGAAAAGAGGCTCTGAGTGAACACCTTCGGTGCGCTTCTCAGCCAATACCGGCCTGCAGGAGCTGCAGGTGTGAGGGTCCCTTGTGCTCACGTGCAGACCCCGCAGGAACCTGTAAGACAAGGTGGTTGAGGCCTGTGGCCTCGGCACTCCAGCCCTACGCCTACCCAGCACGGCTAGCCAGGTTTCCTCCACACTGTCAGGGAAGCTGGCTCAAAGTGTTCGTGAGTGTTCTGTGGACTGCGTGATGGGCACAGCACAGACCTCATTAATGCTGGAACTCTGGGCTGCTTTGACGCAGTGACGTGTCCCACAAACCTCTGCAGAGCAGGCAGGGCCGGGGGGTTGTGCTGATATATTTCACTGTGAAGCCTGGAGCACAAAGTGGGGCTAATATTTGGGGAGCATCTGTCGGGGACACAGGTCTTCACCATCTCTGCCTCACGGTCGTCCAGCTTCTCTGGCACTGCCTCCCGGGCCCACCCGGCGCCAGCGGACCGCAGACGAGAGCCCCCCGTGTGCCCTCTGGACCGCCTTCACAGCGCTGCGTTCACATCAGACGCACTTGCCCGTGTGAGTCTGGCTCAGGGCCTCCTTTCAGATGCCCTGACCCCTGCGGAGGAAGGAGGTGCCCCTGCTCCCCATGTGCAAGCAAGCCTGAGATACACCAGCCACGAGGAGCTGGTCTGCCAAAACGTGGCCAGCCTCGAAATAAAATACAGAAGAGTTTGCCAATCATATGGCCAGTCTGGAGTCAAAAACTAAGAGAGAAAACAATTTTCAAGGCATGTTCTTTTGTTAGACTCTAGAAATGCACACCCTAGGTTGGCAGGAAGGTCTGCTTAGTGGTTATATGACAGAAGGACTCAGAGCAAGAAATTGTCCTGTTTGACAAACCTTGTCCCTACATTTCTTCCCAGAACCAGCTGTCCCCGTCTCTTGACTCCATGGCCTTCTGGCAAAAATTGGAATGTAACAGCCCTGGTCACCTGACACTGTTGAAGACTGAGGCCTCCCTAAGGGCTCCTTGTCCTGCACTTGGTGACTCCAGGCCTTTCCTGGGGATGCAGTGAACTCACCTGTTAGCGGCGAGCTCCGGCTTGGATTTGGAGATGCCAGGAAGAGGTGAGCTGGGACGTCCAGGCCCTGTCTGGGAACTCTGGGGCACGGGCTGCTTGATGGTGTCTGGCCGGCCACCCCTGCTGCGTGACAAGCCAGCACTGACCGCATCGCCATTGTTCTGGGGGGTCCCCGGGGTCGCCGAGGACAGCTGGCTGCAGAGACCGCTCTCCTTCGGGAGCCTCCTGCTGCTCTCGTCTTGGGTTTGCATTCGGGCTGCAGGAAACGGGCGGGATGTGAGAAGACCACCTCCCGGGGGTGCCGCAGGATGGGTACGGGGCAAAGAAGGTCGTGGCCTCCCACAGCTGGGTCTGCAAGCAAGTGTGTGTGTGCAGACACACCTAGCCCGTGGAAAACAGCCACTTTGTCATTTAAATCGTTTCTTCACAGAAAGTCGGAGCTGGAATGAAGTGTAGGAACCAAATGAACCCCGAGGCTTTACAGACTCGCCTCTACTGCCCCCACAAGGCTATTTACCAGCTATGGGGCTCGGGTCCTTTATTTATGCAGTGGATGTAATAAAGCTTACATGACAATTAAGGGTTTTTGGAAACAGTTTACAGAACGTCCTGAAAAATGACGTAGCCTTAAGCTAGAAAATGGACACATGGTTATCCTGAGAAAGCTTACAGAGAGCCTAGTGTTCAGAGACAACTTGAACTAAGCTTAATTATTCTCCACTGGCCGGTACTATTTAACAATGACAGACGGGTTTTACAGCAGGAGCTGCAGTTTCCATGGTGATGTTCATCTGTAGGCTGCTCTCTGAAGACGTGGACAGGGCAAGTAAAACCCTGAGGCCGTGGCACTCTTATGGGCATTTCTCTGGAAGGGAAGAGATCCCTTTAGCTCTGCGTTAAAGCAGACAAAAGAGTCAGCCGCACCCTGGGTCTCATTCCTTTCGGTTTTGGGAGGTGACCATGAACAGTGCTGCCTGAACAGTACCCAGAGGTCCACCCAGCTCACAGTGTGATCCATCCCGGCCCCGGGGCAGCCTGTTTCCTTTGAGCTGCACACGCCCACTTCTCCTCCCTGCAGCCCACACCAGACTTCTGCTCCCTGTTTTTCATTCCTTCTGCAGGAGGCTTTCATGTTCTCTCCGGGAGCCCGGATGAGAGCATGTCTGCCTGGGTGCAGCTGCGGGAGGTGGGAGAGAGGTGTGCCCGTCGGTTTGGATTTGCGGCTGGGCCTGTGCACCAGGCGTGGCTCTGCAGGTATGGGACAGATGGACGCTACCTGAGGAGACTGGAGTCTGGGGCAGACCTGGGCAGGGAGGGGTTCTTGCCTGTAAGAAATGTCCCTTGAGGAGAAGTACACAAGTGAACATAACAGAGACGTTCTAATGGGTTTTCTCCAGATTTTTTGTACTTCTTTTCTCTCTTATTTTAAAATTTCCCTGATTTCAGACATATTTTGGGGTTATTCACAGGCCTTGGTATGATAATAAAAAATTGTAGATTTAAACCAACATTTCTATCCCTAGGTTTTATTTTGTTGTGCCTAGTTAATTGTGAAAACCACACTTTATCAGAAAATTTTCTAGGTAGGCTACCTTAAATGTGTATATTTTTAACTGCCCACCGACTGAGACACTCACCTTCTATCATTTGGGCAACCTTTTTCTTATCTTCAGCTCTTGCCTAAAACATAAACGATAATGGTATGTTTGTTGGGATTTAGCAGGAAGGAGTAACAGATGCTGTTCTGGGGGGAGGAGCGTATGTGTCACGGCTCATACGTTGGCCACGACGGAATTACCACCACTGCCTGCAGACAGGGTGCTCTGGGCTTGTGCCTGTTGTTTGATGGAATAAATGCTGACACTGAAAGCTGGAGCCTCACTGAGCAAGCTTTATTTTTAGGGGCAGCTGTTTGAGAGTTCATGTTTAAATTCTCCCAGTAATGGTTTACCTGGAGCACAAAGGAGAAGTGGGTGTCTGGGTAGGGGTGAAGCATGCTAGGGGCCCACACTGAAGGAGCCCCCTCCCCAGGGGTGAGGGTGCATGTGAGGCAGAGCAGGGAAATGGGACGAGGGTCACGCCATTGTCAAATCTACTTAGCCAGCAAAAGGCCCAGCTTATCTTTAACCTAATTGATATGCTATTCCTTCTCTTGCTCCAGCCCCTTAATCAATTCACCAGGATGGGAGACAGACCTCTGGAGTGTAAATGGACCCATGTGGGTAAAGAATGCTAAGATCTGGAGCAATACAGTTACCTAAATAACCCTGTTCTTAAGACAAAACTTCAAAGGAATTATTAATCACCTGCCCTACCCCTACCCCAAAGGCCCTATACAACCCCAAACCCTAAACCCTTAAGCACACCTCCTCTCTGAGGTCGCCCGTCTGAGTGTGTACTGTCTTATCCAGTAAACTTCCTTGCTGCATAAACCTCTTGGACTTCATTTCTGAACTTCTTTTCATGATAAAGATAAGAACTAGCCTATATATTTGTCACTTTGCTATATATTATTCAGCTTTCTAGTCTTAACATGGTCCTTTTCCTCTTTCCCTGGTTTATTTCAGACCAGCAGGGAAGGGGGAGTTCTCAGAACACAATCCCCCTCCATCCGGGGCTCCACGGCTCCCCCAGATCCTGGGGTGGTGGGGATCAAGCAGACGCTGGAGGCCAGGTGACCCTGGTTCTAGGAGCTGGCGGGGCATCTGCCCTGTGCCGCGCAGGAGTTAATGGACTCCCCTTCCCCCCTCCGCTCTCCCTTGCTCTCCACCGCCTGCCCAGCTGCTGAGATTCCTACTGCTCCTGCTCCAGTGACTTCCCTTCTGGCTGGCACTTGTTCAGCCCGACCACAAATTCTTCCCGGATTAGACTCGGGAGCCCTCCCCGTGCGGGCTGAGGTTTAGCACAGTGGGCAGGGAGAGACCCTCCCAGATGGGATGCCCATCAGCACAGGGTCACAGGGCCCCGAGCACCTGTGGCCTCTTGCCTCTCACCCTCATCCTGATGGGGCGGAGCACCAAGGGTGTGTGGAGGAGAAATTGTTGGTTCTGAATGCTTAGGTTTGAGTCCCAGATGGGAGAGAGGGAATAAGAACCAGAGTGTAAAAGAAATGCAAAGGGCCAGCCTTTGGGTCCAAACAGTGCTTTGGGCTCAGATGCCCACACTGACATGGGATCAGGAAGGGCCCTTTCTCCTCCCTTCCCAGTCCCGCCTGGCCAGACACCAGGGCATGGCACAGCCACGAGTGGGGCCTGGAGTGCTCAGGGCATTAGCAAGGCCCCTTGGAGAGGTGCACAGCAGAAGCAGCCTTCTGGGCAAGTGGGGGGGTGTCTGGGTCTTCCCAGCAATGACTGAGAGATCCTGGGGGCAGGGCAAGGGCCCCTCGCTGGTGGCCAAGAGTCCTAGTGGTCTGACCATGCGAGCTCACTGTATTCTCTTGTGGGTGAGATGTCGGGGGGTTGGCAGACATGCACAGCAGCAGAGAGAAGGTAATACTTGCGTTTTGGATCTGTAGTTTGAGCTGATGGTTGCTAAGCTTTAACGATCTTGCAATGCTCTGAAGGTAGTAGATGAGCATGCTAGGACAGAACAGCACAGACAGTGAGGGGACTTCAGCCGGCTGTCGGCTTGGGCCACATTCCCTGCTTTGCTGGCCCGCAGGAGCCGAGGCTCCCAGGCCAAATGCGGGCTACCCGCTGTCCTCTCCTGAGGACAAAAGGTGTCCGTGGGCTCTCGGGCTGTGAAGGCCTGGGGGAGGGCTGCCTCCCTTTCCTTTCTCCTGCTTTTCACAGCAGTGCCCCGACCTGGAATTGTGCATGGACAGCACTTAGGCGCTGCCGGGAGAGGCGTCTTACACGTGTCCTGTACTGGAGCTGCTAGCTGTTATTTTTTCCATAAGTCAAAACAAGCAGAAGCCACACAGCTGAACTGTAAACTCCTTTTCAATACTATTCTAACTTCAGGAGACTAGGATAATGATGGCATTTAACCCCATTATAGTGGCCCCAGGGACTGTCCAAGCGCTCACGAGGAGTCGGTAATGCTGTACCTACACAGCTCCTGTGCAACTCAGACTCCCTGCTTACAGCACCAGAGTCCCTGCTTACAGCACCAGGGGCCCTGCTTACAGCACCAGGGGCCCTGCTTACAGCTTCGATGAGCACATTGGTTTTACAGATTATCAGAAAGCAGGGCTTCCTTGGCCAAATGCACAGACGTCCCCCAAACGCTGGCGGGGAAATGGGGAGAGGTACTCACATAAGCAGCAGCAGGGCCGGCAGGACAGTCACGGGGCTGCTGACGTGGCCGGCCACAGAGCCGAGCCACGCGGGGAAGTCCTCCGCGATAGTTTCTGACACGATGTCATAAATTTTCTCCTGTCCACTGTGAGAGGGAAAGACGTAACTCCAGATGGTGTATCTTTTGGCAGAAGAATGCTGCCAGCCATTGGAAAATAGCCCTATGGCTAGAGTCCAGTCCCCTGAGTCAGTTACAAAGCTAGAGTAAATATCTGAACATAAAATGTAGTAATGGAAAACATTCCTATGATGATTTCCTATGAAGTAGTTACCTGGTTAACGTTAGGTTGAAGGTGTGGTCAGCAATCACAGTGTGTGTTTTAATAACGCACCCAAAGACAGACTCTAAACGTCACATGTACGCTGTATCAGAACCGACTTAAAGCAAGTGCTCGGTGGGGGAGGCAGGGTTTCTGTCCTGACGCAGCTGAATGACGTAGAATCAAAGGTGATGTGGACTATCTTTTAACAAAAGCTTTCTGACTTCTGGCAGGGGAAGATAGACCAGGTAGACTTTCTTTCCAGCACAAGAGCAATGCTGTTCCCCTTCTTGATTTTAAATGGGCTGCTTCTCTCCAAGAGGAGCGTGGAGTTGATTGTACTCGAGGGCAGCCTTCTATCAAGGAAAGAGCACTGCTCTTGGCTTCAAAAGACGTGAGTTTGAGGCCTTTCTCTGCTGCTGAGCTGTTCCGAGCCGGGAGGAAAATTTGTCCGATGCAGGGGCCCCTCCCTAATGCTGTCCACAGCTGCAGACAGAGCTGACGGAACTAAAGTGACTTACCTGAAAGGCCCACAGTTTAGCGACGGCTTGTACCGGACAATAGCAAACATGGTGGGCAGCATGCAGAGGAAGAGCATGAACAGGAGCATCGCCAGGTAGAAGTTGTTGGACCTGCAGAACAGCCGAGCGCCGCGTGGTGAGTTCACTGGCTGGCCAGCTCCCACGAGGTTTATGCCCAGAGAGCCAGTGCAGCCGCTGCAGCCCTGACTCTGTGCGAGCAGCGGCCGCCTCCCATCACTGCCTGGGAGAGGGAGGGTCTGTCACACGGGCACGGGCAGCTAGCAAACTAGACATCGGTGCTCAGACGGACTTTGAAGCTCATGCAGCCCCACCCGTTCATCCCCTGAGTGTTTGCTGAGCCTCTGTTCACCTCAAACCAAAAGAGTGGTGAGCCCATGGCCATTAGCCCATGATCTTAATTCTTGGAAAAATCTTAGAACCTTTACCCCATCCAGCTGGGTCCCTGCCTGAGGTTTCCTCTCCTGCCGCCAGCCTGGAACGTGTCCCCTGTGTCTGAGGATGGTGTGCATCCTTTGGTCATGATCCTCGAGTCTCTCCCTGGGCTGTGGTCTGCACTTGTCCTCTCAACCCCTGCTCTTGGCTGGTCTCTGTAAAGGTTCTGCCTGACTCAGTCCTGGGCCCTGGGCCTGAGTTCTAAGCTGGTGTTGGGGAGCTGGGCTGCCCGGGCCTCCCTGAGGGCAGCTCGGATCTATCTGGACCACAGGACCCTGTACACAGTTCTGATAAGAGAATGAGTGGTCAGCGAACCTGGAGGCTGTCACCCAGCACTCTCTGCCTCTCCCTCTCTCTTTAATGAAACAGACTGGACTACAGGGAATAGAAAATGTCAGCACATAGAGTGTAGTAAGTAGGCAACTGTTAAATTGTGAAACTTTTCTGTCTCTCTGTGTATATAATACATTTATTATATAGAATATATACTATATGTGTGTGTATATGCATTTATATGTGTATGTATGTTTATATATGTGTGTGTATCTATATATACATACATATAAATGAATATGCACATGTATATATAAAATACATAAAAAATATACTTACCCATATATATGAATGCTTGGCTCTGTGTATACTGGTCAGTAGATAAAATATAAATACATTGTCATGCAGGTCATGGTCAAAAATTTGAAAGCCACTGATGCAGACCCACATGAATCATGATTATGTCAAAATGAAACAACTAAGCTTTAATCAGCATGGTCAAAATGTGTTCTAGAGCCACCAAAAAGGCTAAAATAGAAAACATAGCAAAGAGCAAATGCAGCGAGGCCGTGGGCCTGCGCGACTCTCCCTAGTGCCTGCGGGGGCGTCACAGGGGCAGCCCCCTCGGAAAGCTCCAGCACCGTCTGCTAGGTGAGCAGGTGCCCGGGACCCAGCGTGGCGGCCCTGGGAGGCACCTGAGGAAAACACGGGACTCTTCAAGGCAGCACCATTCCTTAGCAAACAGCCGGGAGCGACCCCTGTGCCCATCGCCGTGGCATGGAGAACAAAACGGGGGGCATTTCCTCAGTGAGATGATCGAGGGAAAGAAGCCAGAAACGAAGAACACAATACTGTGTGTGGTTCCGTTTTGCCCAGTAAACCATCAGGAAAAATGAATTATGCCGCTAGAAGTTGGTAGTGCCTGGAATTGAGTACCGAGGGCTCCTAGGTGTTATTCTTGTTCTGTTTCTTGATCTGGGTGCTGGTGTGGTAATACACTTGAATATTCATCAGGTTAGATATTTATGATTTCTGCATTTCCTAAGTGATGATTAAACTTCAGTAAAATGTTTTTCAAAAATGTGCCATGAGCTCAAGAGGAGTAATGATAATTCCAATGGTGGGGCTTTGGAAACAGCTTCAGGGGGAAATGAAACTAGAGGACAGATAACACTTTGGCGGGCAGGAGCTGGGGGACCTTGCAGAATGCCGCCTGGGTAAGGCGAGTGTGGGTGACAGTACTTCTCTGGGTGAAGCCGACTTCATTCTCACTGACCTGGAAGCTCGGAACACCTGCTGGTGAGGGACGTTGCAGGCCAGCACCGCCCAGCTCCTCAGGTACATGAGCCCGATCAGTTTGAGGACGTTGAATGCTGGGAGACACGGGGAGAAGAAGGCCCCCATCCTGCGGGGGAAGCCCGGTTAGCATGCTCTGTCTTTCGGTCCATGGAGGTCCTGGCGCCTTGGAGCTCATGCCTTATGCTTCAAGAACTGGAAAAGGCCCCTGGAGGTCTAAGACCCCCGCCTCCCACCTTCTGAGATGACGCCAAGTCCTCCTACAGATGAGTGGCAGTCTGGTGTTACGATACCCTCCTTACCCAGGCATGCCTCGCCTGCCTTGCCCTCTCCACACTCAGCCAAGGAAAGGCGTCTTCTGGTGCGGAGGAAACACAGGTTTTCCCCGCTGTGCAAAAGTTCACCTTACGCCCCTTCACTTTTACAAAAGACCTAGATTAGTACCCATTTCTGTCAACAGAATGGAATCCAGGAAGGATTTTCACTTTTACGAAGTGATACCTGCCTTCCCCCCTCACGTCTTTCCAGCCTAGAAAGGGTTTCCTGGGAATGCTGTCCCTTGGGAGAGGGGGAGGTGGTGACTGGTGGCTGCAGCCAGGGCCACGCTCCACATCCAGCCTGACTGGTGAGGGCCACACTCATCTGTTACTGACTTTCAGGTTTAACCAACATGCGTTGAGCAGCTATTTTTGCTGGACATTGTGCTAAGCGCCTGCACATATTTTGGCTTGTTTCATCTCCTGCCATCATGAGAGGAGGGGTGAATATCCGAAGTGTTAAGGAGCTGGCACAACAGGTAAAAACTGGATTACCCCAGGGAAACAGAGATACAGTCACCCTGCAAATTAGTCTCAACTACAGAACAAAACCCAGGTCTTCGGAGGGTTATACTGGACATGCGTTCAGCACAGCACTTGTGGAATCTAGATTTCATAGAAGGAAAATGAATGTAGTATACATAGACATATGTCTGATAAGTAAAAAAAATTTTTTTAAAGAATCTTTTGGTTTTGCTCAACAGGCAAAAATATCCCTGTCTTTGTGTGATGTTAGGCAAGGCACTCAGCTTGTCTGTGCCCCAGTTTCTCCATCTTTAAAATGAGGAAAATAATACTAATTACCTCCTAGGTTTAAACCACTTAAATGGGTTATTACAGGCACCAAAGTACCTGTCTGGCAAATATCAAATTGATGTTGTATATTATTTTTAATACTGTATGTTTGAAAAGTCTGCAAAATGTGGTGGGCTCTAAGAACACAGAATTTGACTGAAGGAATATTACTTTATACCTGTTGACTCCCCATGCATTTTACTGAATGATTATGGAGAGAGATTGTGTTTTCTGAACACATGGAACATCTAAGGTTTTTCTTCCTTTTCTTTGCTTGTTTATATTCTAACAAATAGCACTACATGTGGTCTGATAGGTAAACCAGAGATGGAGGGATGTGTTAGGAAGCCTCTGCTGTACACACACACACACAGACACAGACACACACACACGCACATGCACATGTAGGTCAGACGACCCCTTTCAGGTCTGTGATATCTTTAAGGACAGGATCACTTTGGCCAGGAGCCGCCTGGCCTGAATGGTCTTCTGGACTTCTGGCCTCCCCCCAGGATGGGGCTGTCTTTCAGGCCATGGCCATGCTCCCGAGATCGGTGTCTAAATGAAGTCAGGGAGGCATGCTGGAGGGATGGTGGGGAGCAGCGGGCAGGCCTGGCCAAGGTCCCACCTGTGACGACTCCGCCTCCAAGCCCCCAGCCGGCGAAGCCCCTCCCCCAGCCTCCCCCAGGCTCCCCAGCAGCTTGTTTTACTCATTCCTGTGCAGATCTTTGGCCGTGACCAAGACTACCTCCTTCATCATTCCTTTCTGCAAAACGCTTAGAAAGCCATCGCGCGCACTGGCGATGCAGCCCCATGAGAAGCTGCTGTGCTGGCCAGGCCCACCCGCATGCAGTGGAACGGAATCTGAGCCCAGGTGGGCGTCGGCAAGGGCGAGAGGAGGCTCCGGCACTTACCAAATCATGCCTTGGTTGTAGACTAGATGTAACACGTTCTCCGCTATTTTGAACTCCCCATATTCAGGCTACAAGAGAAAATTAACTTCTGCATTAATAAATATTCCAGAATTGCAGAGATCAGTGCCACGTGGCCATCCCGCCAGCAGTAAATGAGAAGGGGCAGAACGAGGCGGACACTAAGCCCGCGCACGCCTCCCTCTTCCCTCATGTGTTTTCCCCCAGCCTCATGTCTCTCTGACTAGACATCGAAAAAGGACGGATCTGGCCGCACGAACCTCCCCATGGACGTGGCGCCTTACTCACACACTTGTTTTCCAGGTCCCAACACCAATAGTCACTTAAGTATCGGACAAAGAGTCCTCGGAAGAAGTCTATGAGCAGAATGCTGGCCACGGTGAAGAGCATATCAATGATGGAAAGCTTCAGCATCTCCTGAAACACAGGGACCCTCGGATGCCCCAGGCCCTGCCCTCCCACTGCCCCCTTGTCCTTCAGGAGCCCCGACTCTGTTCATTCCTGTGGGCTTGAGCCACGGGGCCCCCTCCAATGGCATCTTCATTTCTGGTGCTTAAAGGGTGCTCAGTAAATATTTGTGAATTCAAATTTGGATTTTGGTATCTGGGGCCAGCATGATGTGAAATCAGGGAAGACTCCAGGGTCTGTGGTTCTGAACCACAGGAGACTGTTTGAGGCCCATGACTCAGTCTCACTGGGAGAACACCTCCGAGTTGAGGTTCTTGGTCCAGACCATGTCTGGAAAGGAGAAGGCAGAGTGGCTCAGAGCACAGTCGGGAGCTCAGGCCCTTATTCTGATCTTCACTATCTGTATCCTTGGGCAAGTGACCTAACTTCCTCTGCCTCAGTTTCCCCATCTGTGCCTATAAGGCTGATATGGACAGGATTTTTCTGAGGACTGAGCGCTTAGATGGGCGCCCAGCCCACAAACCCTGCATGAGACTTCGCACTGATTGTAACTATTAATTTGAGACCTGCGAAGCCATGAACCCTCACTGACCCTTATTTTCCTTTTTTTATAAAATGGGTGATGACAGTGCAGAGTTAAGTGATGACATGGATGAGAAGGGCTCTGTAAGGGGGAAAGGAGCCACCTGCCCCACGTATGTTTCCCAGCACTGGTCCTGCAGACTCTGCGGGTAGACGGCAGTCCCGTTGGCCTCCGAGGGAGGTGAGGCGGCCGTGGGGACGCTCGCCTCCTCCAGTGCCCAAGTGGGGCTCCTCCCGAGCTCGCCCCCGGGCCCAGCTGTGGACTGTTCCTGCTCTGCAGGGAGCACCCTGGCGGAAGAGAAGACCGTAGAATCCACCCAGGGACTTGTGCTGTTCTTTGTGGCAGCTTCCTGGGGGCAGAGGGAGGAAGGAAAAACAAAAGGTTTCCCATGTATTTGTAAATAAGAATTTATCGTGGACCAAGGGCGTCCCCGCACTGTTTGGGAATAATCCCCCTGTCTCGCTGTACTGCTGTCTCCTCTCTCTCCAGCTTGCGGACCGTCCCTTGACAGAAGCTGGCCCCAGCCCGGAGCCCAGGTTGTAATGGGCAGCGCCAAGTGGTCCCTGCTGAGTGTCAGAGAGGCTGTTCTAGGTTCAGACATGTTATGTCTTCCCATCCTCCCAAGAGCATCAGGTAACCATTAGGATCCCGTGTTACAGATGAGGAGATTGAGGGCAAACACCCAACGTCGTGTGCCAGTAGGTGGCCAGGAAGGACCCAGTCTGTGCACCACCGAAGCCCGGATGCAGAGGTGCTATGCAGTGTGGCCTCCTCTGCCTTTTAACCTTGTGAATTTGACGCTGGCATGTATGGCCCAGGCCAACGACCCCCGGAAGCCACCTACTCCCCCTCCCTGCCAAAGGGACATCCTCAGAGGACGATGCAAATGTGCCTCGAGCTACCCTGGGATGGAATGGCCACCCTGGGCTGGGATGCTGGGACACACTCCGAACCGCTCCCCACAAGATGCTTGTTTTCTCCCAATTTGCTGCGTGAGTCTCACAGCCTCTCTTCCCTGGATCATGGGCAGCAGCTGGTGATAGCTTTTCCTGATGGAATTCAAGGAAATGGGGCAGTTCTGTGGAAAGAGACTTGGAGTCTGACGATGCCAGCACTGGCCTCTACTCGCCATAAACCCTGGCCTCAGTTCCTCTACCCGGGAAATGGGGTCGTTCGTCTCTCCTTACCTTGAGGAGGCCGCCAGGGAATTGAGTTTTAAGCATGCTGCCTGGAGTGCACGTGTAAGCAGTAGTGCCGACAGGGGCGATGGCCCTCAGGAGTGCACACCTGTGTGTCCGAGCGTGTGCGTGCGTGTGTGTATGCGTGTATGCGTGTGCGGCACTGGCCCGAGGACGGCTGCCCGGGACGGAGCCCTCACCTCAGCGCTCATGGTGTTCACTTTGTCCAAGAGAGCGATGATGAGGCTGTACAGGTTCCCCAGGTAGAGCACGAGGACCCTGAAAGCCACAAGCCCGCCTTGAGAGACAGGACACCCCACAGAATTCCGGGCACTACCCCAGGGCCCAGGAGTGACTGCACAGTCGTGCTGAGACATGGGCCGCCAGCCTCGGTTCCCTTCAGAATCATAAAAGGGGGCAGGCATTTAAAATATACAGAATTCCAGCATCCATCCTGCTCCACAGCCTGGATGGGCCTGGGAATGTCTTTACAGCTTCTCAGGAGAGTCCGTTTTCGTCCGTCCTCAGATCGGCATCTGGAAGCCCCCGTGTAGCAGAAAGGGCGAGAGCTGAGGAAGTGGGGCTCTGAGGTGCAGTGTACGTTACCTGCACTTTGTGTCACGTTTTATGGCTTATGGAGTGGTTTTCCAGGTGTTTTCTCATCTGATTCTCTCTGCTCATGAGGAATATGCTACAATCACCCCCTCTTAAGGGACAAGTTAAGTCAAAACACAGAGAGGGTAAGTGACCCGCTCAGGTTCACACAGTCAAAAAGAGGCAAGAGACATGTTCAGGATCCCGGTGGCCCGGCTCTGAGAACCCAGATCCAGCAGACAGAGCCTGTCAGATGCTCTGAGGGGCCAAGCAGGAGGGACTGGGGGTACAGCCACACCGTGTGGGCCACCGGAGCGGACTGGGTTCGCTGGGAGCCGCCTCGATCGGCCAGCGATCAAAACCTGAGGCTGGTTTCCTGGAGCTGGAAGGCTTTGGAAACATCCTGGGATTTCCCAGGAAGCAGCCTTTAGACTTAGCAGAAACCCAAATCATTTTAGGCAAATGAGGAAAATGACAGGTTTGCAAATACCTCCCGGGCCTAGCGATGGGCACATTGCGGACCAGGAAACCAGCCCCAGCCCACGGGATCGGGAAAGCAGCTCACAGCGAGGAGAAGACCCCCCGTAGAAGCTTGGGAGGCACACCTGCCCCGCGGGCCCCCTCCTCGTTGCAGGGGCCAGAGGGAGGCAGGGGGCCTCCTGGGAGCTGCACTGGCTTTCCCCAGAAGTGGGGCAGGCTGCCCTTTGCCATCAGGCCCAGAGGTTCCACCCCTACGCTGGCAGGGCCTGGCATGCGGCAAGGGCCCCGAGTGAACTTGGGTGCTGGCCCCGGAAGGCCCGAAGGATTCGGTCCCCACAGCCATGCTGTCACGTGGTGGTTTCCACCGTGCCCCTGGGGAGGTACCACAGTCTGCTGCAGGTGAGCTCACGGAACCTCGTCATGTGTCTTGCTCTTATTACCAGAATTAGCCCTGACTCGTCTGGGGCAAGTCTGTCGATGCCTGTTTCTGTAGTGCTGAGCGTGACTGACGAGGCCAATCTGTATAATAGGATTGCTGCTGGACGGAATGCAGCACAGAACCGAGGCTCCCCACTGCCTGCTGCCGAGCACCGAGCTGCGGAAGGCACTTCTCTTCTCCAGCAAGGTCGGCGCAGGTCACAAAGGCCAGGGACCAGGCCCAGGGGCTGAGACCCTCACCCACAGCTGTGCTGGCCTGAGAGCTTCCTGCAAACCCCTGGCTCTTTGGAGCCTGTTTTTCTGTCTTTGAAATGATAACTGGGCTTAAGGAGGTGGCCAGCTCCAGCCTCCAAGCCAGATCCTGCCCTCACCTAATTTTGTCAATAAAGTTGTAAGGAACATGGCCACTCCCTGTCATTTACGGATTGTCCTGTTGTCAATGCATTTCATGCTGTGACCTCAGCGTTGAGCAAGGAGCGACAGAGGCCCTTTGACCCTCACAACCTGAAGTATTTATGACCTGGCCCTTTATGGGGAACCCTGGATGACTCCTAGGGGAGAACAGCCCTTCCCCGGGGGTTCTGTAGAATGTCACCAGGTATTACAGCAGAAAGTGCCATGCCACAAACATAGGCCCGGAACGGGTGGGGGCAGGTCCGCTGGCTCACCCCACCTCCCTCTGCCACCGTCAGGCCAACCTTATCCTGAAGCCCAGGGCTCGATGCAGAGAGGGGGACAAGGGAGTTTTCAGGAAGCCAGGGGTGAAGAGGGGTTGTTCTGACCCCCATGGGGTGTGTGCCCAGGGGGCCTTCTGGCCACCGGTCTGCTGTGGCTCGCTGACTATACTCTGCCACACCCACTGGCCTCCTGGTCCACGCTTTGGAGAGTTATTAGCAAATATTATGTGCCTCTCATGTCTGGAAAAGCAAGGTGGGTCTCTTGCACCATCAAAGGGCGAGCCACGCAGGGGCCCCACCACGGGGCAGCCGGGCACAGATCCCGCCCTCTCCTTGGCCGCCCTGCACCCCCACCGCCCCCACCCCCTGCTTCCTCTGCTTCCCTTTCATCCACCTGTCCTGTCTTCTGGTGTTCCCCCACCCCCTCCTCTCTCCCTGCCCCCTCTTCCTCCTCCTGCTCCCCACTTTCTCTCCTGTGGCACCCTGCTTTTTCGTGAGATGCATGACAGGGCAAGTTCTGTGCTAAGTTTTGGGGAAACGAAGCAAACTCTGGCTCTGAGGGGCTGGGGCTCCCACCGTGGGCAGGCAGAGGGTGACACTTCCCATGGGGTCACCCACCTGGCTAGCTGGAAGCGCAGCGAGGTCCGTGGGTGGTGCATCTCCAGAGCAGCGATGAGGTCAAAGGCTGATGGTGCCAGCATGGTGATGAGTGAGACAACGACGCCCACCTGCCAGGGAGTGAGCGCCGGATGTGAGCCCCCCGGCTTCCACCTGTGAGTCCCCCGAGCTCACGTTTGGCCAGTGGGTGTTCACAGGGTCTTGCAGCTCTTATGTGGAGAACTTCCCTCAAATCTCTACAAATAAGCCATTTTCAAAAGTCCACTTTATCATGGGTTTATTCCCCTTAGGAATTCTCCTTCATCTGAGACACGCGTACACGGCATTTGGGATTCTCTCGCATTCCAGCTGTTTCCCAGTTACCACGTCTTTCTATTTCTGCTTTCCAGATCTTGGATGGGAGGTGGAAATAATAACAACTAATAATGGAAAAGGGAAGGCTGGGAGGTAATTTAATGTGCTTTGTGTACATGGAATATCAGTTGTCTAGAGATTCATGCTGCCTCTTGTTTCTCTTTCTTATGGAAAATGGAAGAGTCGTCGCTGGTGCACAAGAGATGTGAGATAAAGGAAGAAATAATTTCTTAATTTATCAAAAAAAATTTATCTATCTCTCCCTACCTATCAACACACAAGCACATATTTACACAACCCACTTAATTGGCCTAAAACAGAAAGACGTATGGGGAAGGTCAGCTAATGGAGTCTCGGATTTGGGGAAGTTATTGTCCACTGAGGACATCGCCTACACACGTTGCTTTTTAAACCCCAGGGATGGTGATCGTTCTCATAGAAGTCGTCTGAAAGGTGGCATTTGTGCTATTTCTGCCTTTCAAAGCTTGATAGGTAAATTGAACCAAGTCTCAGGACAACAGTCTTATAATACATACTGAGATTGTAAAATTCCTTATAAGCTTCCTCTTGGTGATTTTCTGTTCACAGGAATATTCACACAAATGGAGGGAAAAGGTCTTTGGATGATAAGCCATGAGTGTGGAGCTCAGGAAGTGTTATTTGTGATCTAGAAACATGGGAACCGCCGAGGTGTTCAGTGATGGGCACACGGTCAGCTCTGACAGTGCGGTGGGACCCGGCGGCGTCTCTGTTGCACGTCCGTAGGTGAGGTCAGTGTCTGGAACCGTGCACTTGAAGAAACACCGCGCGAGACAAGCAGCATTGGCAAAATTCAAAGGGGAAGAACGGCGCGTGCTCGAGAGGTCACCACTCTGGCTCAAAGTCCCTGGGGTCCCTGCTCTAGGACAAGGGACTACATTCCCCCCTGGAGCTATTTCTAGCTAATCCCTGTGAGAAACGCCCAGGGGGCAGAGGGCAGGCCCCTTTGTGCCTCGGTAGCAGGCAGCATGCAGGAAGCGGACGGTACCTCATTCTTTTCCCAGAGCGTCAGCTCCTTCTTGGACTGCGCCAGCCTCTGGGACCGGTCCACCACAAAGTAGATGAGGTAGATGCTCCCAGCCAGCGAGAGAAGCGCCAGGATGTTGGCGACGACCCTCAGGCAGACAGTCACGGCCCTGCAGGGAGAGGGGCGTGAGGTCGGCTCACCGGGTTCTGCTCAGGGTACTGAGGGGCACAAAGACCGGTTCGGCCAGTGCATTCTCCGCCCTGAACGACCAGGGCCCCCACCACCCCCGCCCCCAGAATTCCTCATTTCCTAAGAGACCAGCAACGAGTTACAAACCCAACCGGCTAACATCAGCGGGCTCTGAATGGACACGCACACACGGGTTTGGGAGGCTGGGAACTTGGGTTTCAGGGCCTGCTTTGCCTCGTAAGGCTGGAGTCTGTCATGCGTGCAGCGAGCTCTGGGTGTTCAGTGGACGGACGAGGGAGGACGGGAGGGGCACAGGCGATCGCTCTCCTTTCACGTCAGGGGTGGGCAGGCCCACCCGACGTTTCCTTGGTAGTTGATCATCTGCCTTTTCTCTCGGGAACGTGAGCTCTCCGATTTCTTAGTCTCTTTAGGGCTGTGTATTCTCAGCTCTGAGAACAGGCCCAGCATATACAAGCCCCCGCCCCCCATGTCTGCTAGGTGCTCTGAAAGGGTGAGTAAAGGGCAGCCGACCGCCTGGGGACGCGCCGGGGGCTCGCCTCGCTCCTCGTCTGGCCTCACTTCCTGCCCGTCTCTCAGAGTGTGAGCAGACCTCTGGGTCTATGCTGATTTACAGTGACAAATGTGTTTCTGGTTTTAACTGAAAACATCCACTTTTACTGACACTGGAAGAAAACTCCCTGTCTGACTCCAGCCGGCTTATTTTTAAGGCATCTTCTTCTTTGAGACCAGTGTTAGCCTGGGTTTCCCTCCAACCGGAAACTGGGCAGGGCCTGTCTGCAGGTGGTTATTTGGGAAGTGGCCCCAGAAAGCTCAGGGACAGCCTGGGGTGAGACAGGCAGTCAGGAAAAGGTGTGAGGTGGAGATGGTCTGGCCGGGGGCTGCAGGGCCTGCCAGACCCTCTGAGTCTCAGGTTGTCTGCCCACTGGGAACTGGATGCACTTGTCCGCCGTGGGCCAAGGGTGACTCCGTGAGCATTCACCCCCCAACACGGCCAGGCTTCTGGCTTCAGGGCATGTGGGGTGATGGATTTTGCCCCAGAGAAGCCCTGGGGCCGCAGCAGGAGGCAGGGGGTGGGAGGAGTGTGACCCGCAGCAGGGCTGGAGGAGGGGGTGCGGCCGGGGGATGCGGGGGCCAGCAGAAGGGCCGACCCCCTCACAGAGTGCAGTTCCGCCACCGGCAGCTTGCCAGGCATCCCTCTGCGGGTGTCTCGGCTCTTCATCTGTACGAGGAAACTCACTCCCGAATCAGACGGGGGACGTGGGCTGGTCACCCCGTGCAGGGGGGCTTTGGACGAGGAATCCTTGAGCCCTGGAGCTGGAAAGCCCGAGACAGAGCCAGGCCTGCCCACCCCGTCCTGGTGCCGTCTCACCGTCCTGTCCTGGCCGGGCTGGCGTCCTCGGCAGGGTGGGGCCACCACGTGGCCCCTGACATTTCAGCTGTTCTCCAACTTTGACAGAATCAGGGCGATTCAGGATTTGTTCGTGGAAGAGGAGAAACAGGGTTTCTGTTGGTCCGTTTGCTTGTAATGGAGTCACTGAATAAATGTCTTTGAGGTGGAATGGATGCAGGCCGCCCGCAGGTTTTCATATTTGAGGGAACATAAAAGCCGCTCGTGAGTTTTGCTGGGCCAGACCTGCTAAAAATGTGAATTCTTGTGTCCCACTCCCAAGACCCTAATTCTGGGTCTCGCGGCAGGGTCCGAGCTGTCTGCTTGGGTGGCACCCACAGGCGGGCCTGCGTGGGGGGCTCTCCACCCTCCGACGGGCACAGATGGAGACCCATCTCCTCCGCTCACAGGTGAGGAAGCAGGGACCCCGAAGGACAAAGGAGCTTCCCAGGTCGTGGAAGTCAGTGACGAGGGGAGGGCCAGAGTGCACGTCCCCCACGGAGCGTCCTGCCCGCCACCTACTTCCTTGCAAGGCCTGGTATCACGTCTCTGCGTGTCCCTGGCACTCCTCAGGGTGGGCTTTCCACATCACAGACGCTGCTCACTGACCGTGGGGCCTGAACCAGCAAAGGCATCGAAGGGGCCAGTGAGCCTGTCATAGGCCTTCCTGGGGTGGCCCTTCAGGGTCAGCAGTCCTGGCGCCGGGGGGCCTCCCCGCCACCCCGGGAGCTTCCACCTTGAGGAGACCTCTGCACCGGAGAATCCCCCGGGAGGCTTATCAGCAAGCAGAGGTACTATCGGGGTCTCTGATGCCAGAGATTTGTTGCCAAATAACAGTAGTCTTACTTTAGTGAACTAGAAATTGGTGCTGAAAATACCTCTTTTACTATCCAAGAGAATAGGAAACTGGTCAACTTCAGACCACTTGCTCGGCCGCATGGAAAGAGGAACCACGCCCAAATACTGTTACTGAGAAATGATTGGCTCCCACACAGCACGTTACCAAGAGGACAGATTTTAAGAAGAAAATAAGATATAAATCGTCTGCTAATGTTTGTACCAACTTGGAATAGCCTAGCAACGACTGCAGCGTGGGGAGACATACGTACAGGTTTCTCTTTCTCTTCTTCTCCTGCTCCTCCAGGATTGCCTCCTTTAAGGGAAGACACACAGCGCATCAAAGCTTAACATTATCAGTCGTCACAAATCTTCAGAAATATTTGTAAGAAGTGATTTATCCAGTAATTTTAACCATGATTCACTGTCCAGACTTCACCCTGTCATTACATTAATACCGCTGCTTTGTGTCTTAATAAATAGATAAGAAAAAGGAAGTTGAGGGCTGGGAAGAGGCGAGGACAGAGAAATTATTTGGGTACCAGAAATGAGCCCAACTCTTTTCTCAAAAGAGAGCGCCCCTGAGCTGGCTGTGCTCCACGGGCCTGTGGGTCTGGAGGCTTTGGATTGTACTGTCTTGTGAGTTAACACAGAGCTGGTATCCCCAGTGCACCTGCCTGTATTCATGCAAAAGCTATGTACACGCCATACAGCAGTAATCCATTATGCCAATCATGAAAACTACACAAAATGAAATTTTAGAGGATGAAAACAATAAATGAAAACGAAGAGAAGGCCGGCTGTCTCCTCCTCCACGCCACAGGGCCGCCTGGGGCGTGTTGGGGCGAGTGGCCTCACCGTGCAGTGGCTGCCCTGGGCGAACCCCACGGGGAGAGGACGGCCTTGGCCCTGGCCCTGGTCCAGCCTGGCCTCCTGCAGAGGCTGTGCCCCGAGCCACCCCAGCCGGTCCCCCGTGGCCCGGTCCCCCACTCACCCTGATGCTGTTCACAATGGCAGCCGCTTTGCTTTCTGCAGCCTCTGAGTTGCCGATGAGGTAGTCCCAGGCACAGAACACGCGCCAGCAGAAGGTGTAGTTCTCATTGGAGGTGCTGGCCAGGCTCATGCGGGAGTTCTTGGCCATCCTGCAGGAGAGCACCCAGAGCATTGCCAGGGCGGGGTCAGAGCAGGCGTGGGCCGAGGGTGGCCACACACAGCTGCCCCGGGAGCACAGGCGGAGATCTGGGTCCAGCCCCACTCGTATCCCTACAACATGAAAACCGCAGCCCATTCTCAGGCGGGCATTTGTCAAGGGTCCCCAGCAGGTCCCAGAGTGGTGCACCCTGGGAGCCAATCAGCTCCACCTCTGTGCAGCTGGGATTGCGGGAGAACATCCTTTCCTTTGAGCTGAACCCGTCTTCTGGGAGCCCCTGCCCACTGAGGGGGTCTCTGCCCCATGTCACTGAGCTGTGGGGTCCCTCTTGCCCACGACCGTCCTTTAGATGCATTTGCGGGGAGGGGTCATGACCCCTTCTCAAGGCAACGTGCGCTTGTCCTTCAGACCACTCCTCCCGTTATAAGCATGTACCTCTCCTCTCCATCCTTATTTCTTACTCTGAGTTTGCTTCAATTTGTCTAAATTTGTGGCCTCCAGCTCAAGAGCCGGTCCTCTAGGTGGGATCTCTGGAAGCTAAGCTGGAGAGCCCCGTGCGAACCGGAGGCTCCTCGTTACTGTGCGTCTCCTCAGGAGGTTTGATGACGAGGCTGCTGAGCACATCTGTCGGCACTTTGCCAAGAGGCCCCGAAGGGCGGGGCAATGAACACACACAGCAGCGCGTGCAGATCAGGGAAGCAGCGGGTGGCCCTGGGGGCGAGGCAGGATCTCCCTGGCAGGGCCTCCGCCACCTGCAGTTACCTGGCTCCCACACAGGCCTCAGACTGTGAAGGCAGGCAGTGGACCGAGCTATCTCCTGAGCCCGCCTGCTGTTTTACAGAGGAGGTCAGAGAGGGAAGGCTGCTGGCGGCCGGGTGGCACAGGGCTGGCCCGACACCTGTCCCTTTACCCCACCCCCACCCCCACCCCTGCACGTTCGTGTTTTTGGAACGTGCTTCCTGCGAACGATGAACCCCACGTGCCACCTGCATCACAGCACAGATGGGCCCAGGCTTTGCAGGTCTGTAGCTCGGCCACAGGCAAACGTACAGCCAAAGAGGGCGTTTGGTTCCTGCACTGCCTGGTCACCAAGGCCTCTGTGAGCACAGCTACCACGCTGCCTAAAATCATACCAGCTGGCAAGCCTGTACTATTCTTGTCTCTCCAGACCCAGGACAGAACCCTGCCCAAAGTAGTAACTGCTCAATAAATGTCGGCCAAATTGAGCACATGTCTTTCAGCGTTGTTCTCTCATCTGTAACTCAGGTGCAGTTAGGATTTATGACTCACAGGGTTATTGACAAGATTAAATGACAAGATTCAATCACATATCATTCTTGCCACCTATTTTGAGAAACTGGGCAGCCGTACTTTTTCAAGAGGATGATGAAGCTGTACGCGAACACCGCCATCCCCACCAGGAAGTAGGCCAAGGGCAGCCGGTAGCCGGCCCTCCCGACCCTCCTCTCCCTGCCGTAGTATCCGTAGAAGAGGACTGAGTACTGGAGGTAGCCCTGCGGAGAGAGTGCTCCGGGTCGTTTCCAGCCCCTGGTCCCGGGACTGCAGCCCCGTCCACCCCTTCCCTTGGGACGACCACGCCGAGCCTCAGCCTCACCCCCAGGGACCAGACGGTGTCCAGGTCCTGGGCAGACGCAACATGCTCCTTGGGGATGCGCTTGTTGGTCGTGCTTCCAAAGGGCTGGCCTGCTATGAGCTGGGGAGAGAGAAGGGGGGCATGTGATCCTCGGGAGTGAGGAGGACCGGAAGGAAAGGGGCACTGATCTCCACGCATCCGGGATGCTGCAGGGCAGACATCGACGGGGTGGATGTCAGCTTGATTCCCACGGATGGAAAATCAATCTCGGGTGGCCAGACTTTCTATTTGCCTGATCAGGGCCTGCCTGGGTGTCCTCTCTCTAGGCCGGACCTGGTTTCTATGGGCAGATTTTTGAGGTCACTGGATTTCTGTAATGACATGGGAAGTAGATCCAGTTACTCTGAGGATGAGGTTCAGTTGAAAAATGGGTTTTGCTTAACAAGGTTGGCAAAAGAGCCCATAGGCCAAATCCAGCCTGTTGCCTCTTTTTATCTGGCTCGAGAGCTAAGGATGGTTTTTGCATGTTTTAAATGGCTGGAAAAAAAATCAAAAGAAGAAGAATATTTTGTGACACATAAGAAGGATGTAAAATTCAAATTTCAGCATCTATAAATAAAATTCTATTGGAACATAGCCACACTCATGGGTTTACTTTCTGTCCAAGGTGGCTTTTGTACCATGTGGAAGGTTTGAGTAGCTGGTACAGAAACAGCAGGGCCCACAGAGCCTAAAATGTTCACTCTCTGGCCCGTATGGAAGAAGCCTGCTACGCCCTGTTTTAACACAGACTATCCTTCCCGCAAAGACCAGCGAAGTCATTTGATGCTTCTGCTCTGACATATCTTCTTTTAAACAAAAGGCGCTTTTTTCTTTCCCGAAATAGCTCTTACCTCTGGAATAACAATGAAAGCACCTGTCATAACCGTGAGCACAATATTGATTCCAAATAACCATCGCAAGAATATGAAATAGGAGGCAACGCCAGAGCCGAAATGACCTAAACAGAGACAAGGTGATGATTACAGTTCATGGAAGATGCTCCTTGTGCAAGTTCTCCTTAAGGCAACACACACTTTTCTCACACCGGCAGGACACAGACGAGGCACACCAGAACGGCGTGTTCCCGAGATGGTCGTTTACAGGGGTCAGCATACTTGTTAATATCTACCAGGTGTATATGCAGAAAAGAAATCCGAGTTTTAATAATTTCCCCAATGATGTCTTCATCTAATTTATATCCTATCTATGTTCAGAAGTATCACCTTTGGAGAATTTGATGTATCTCTTTTTCATTTTGCACAGTTTTGTAAGTACCTTGTGTCTAAGGTCAGGGTTCCTAAAAGCAGAGCCTAAGGACCCCTTTGTCTCAATTTCAAGATAATTAACAATTCTCCAGACGCTGACATTAGGGAAAACCAGGCCAAGGGCTTAGGGGAACTCCCTTTGCAATGTTTCTTTACACTGGAACTTATTCTAGAATAAAAAATGCGTTTAAGAACAAATTTCTACCGAGGAAATAAGAGGGCGTAGAGGAAGTTAGATGCTTGATGACTTTCTAGAAAGGGAGATTTGCACCATATTTTAAAGAGTAACATCTCTTGAATTTTTATTTCAAATCAGGTGTGTGTTTGCCATAGTAAGAAAACACAAAAATTCACAAAGAGAACCAAAAAAATGTACCAATTCCAAGATGAACAAATTAAGATCACTGCTAGTATATTAGCTTAAACTTTGAGTGTTACTTTCCAATCCTCTTCTGACTGTATGCATTTTTGTATAAAATTGGCATCCCTCTGTAACAAACATCTTGAGTTACCAATATATTACAAGCATTTTCTCATGCAAAAAACATTCTTATATGAAATGAATTTTATTGTTCCTTCAAATGGATTTCTCACAGTTGATTTAACCTATCCCTCAACCCTGACATTTAGGAAGTCTTCAGCTTTTCACTAGGTAAGGTATTCACTAGGGTACATAACTGTGGTAAGTACTTTCTGTCTAAGGTCAGGGTTCCTAAAAGCAGAGCCTGAGAAAAGGATTTGGCTCACATGGTATGTTGAGGTGTGCTCTCAGGAGAAAGGCAGTAAGTGGGTCAAGGGAGATTAGGGAAAAGAGCTAAGTGAGGTGTGGTTTCAGCTGGATCCTGGCTTAGCCTGGTCCTATGGGACCTCTGGGAGGCAGGTTGGTCTCATCTGGAACAAGGGTGGGATATGAATACTCCTCAGTCAGTCACTGTCCCTCAGCTCTCCAGTGGGGCTGGAGGGCCACGTGATGTGTCCCCACCATCTGGAACAACGCAGGCCAAGGGCGATTCTCTAGAGGACGGGGGCAGCTATGAGCCGTGGCAGTGAACACTCAGAGCCCCTGGGAAGGGGTGGCCAGCCACGTGCATGGATCTGGGTGGGGTACCAACTACATCATGCAGCCCATGCATTGATTCTGCTCTGGCATCATTCTCCCTGATTGCTAAGGACTGGAGAAGTTTATCCAAGTATAAACATTTTGAAGACTTTGGGTACAAATTACAACTTTCCTCTAGAAATGTACATTCCTACCAGCTGTGCATGAAAGGGTAGATTCCATTTAAATGCTGAAAATGGATTTTCCCCCCTCATTTTGTCATTGAACCTCTAGCTTTGTTTATTGTAATTGAAAACAGCAGTACTTTCCTTGATGAATTACTTCTCATTATTTATTTAGGCAGGCTCCCATTCTGAGAACCCCATTACCTATATTTCCTTTATTCTTTCATGGTTTCCTATTTTATATTTAAATACTTAATGGAACTTTAAAGTGAAGGATCGAATCCACTCTTTCAGCTGGCTGCCCTGGTCCAGCATTACTGCGGCATCACACTACACTGCTTCAATTTCTGGGGCTTTGACGACATAGTGGAACATTTTGGTTCTGCAAGTCATTTGCACTTTTCCTTAAATCAATTTTTTTTTTATCCTGGGGTCCAGTTTTTTAGTTGTCTTTATTTCAGACTTATTGTCAAGTTTCTCCCTGGTGTTGTGTGTGGGTTTGTCAATGTGATTGTGAAGGTGATTTATGTATTTGGAGGACTATGTCTTCTAAATGGTTCCTATCAGCTCCAAGAAAATGCATCTTTTTGTATTTTTATTTTGCATCTGCCCCTGTTAGCCTCTATTCATCTACACAACTATTTACTCACTCCTTTGGGTGTGTGTTGTGTTTGGCCAGTGACTGAGCTGACAGAACAGCAGAGCCGCAGGGGAATGTGGGAGGGCACAGGTGGGGATGGTTCCTGTCCTGGGGGGTGGGGACAGACTCCCGTCACCCGCCTCCACTGTCCCACACCCAGGCTGTGTCTGCACCCTGTGTGGGTGCCCCTGACTGAGCAGGGGGGGGACCAGCCACACAGACCCTCCAGGCCTCGCTGTCAGCTGGCCACTGGGACCGCACCCCTGCACCCCGCTGGGTGCCAGCACTTACTCTCAATTTTCTTTATCCTCATTTCCCAGGGAATGAAGACGACCACAAAGTTACTGGCAAGGCGAGCAAGCTTCCGCCAGAGCTGGAAGGGAGGCAGGAGAGGGGAGAGCTTTACAGTCATGGAGGCGGCAACGGCCTCAGGGTGTGAGGGCCCTGAATGAGGCGGGGCTCCCAGACCCACCGCGCAGTGCCTTTAATTGTGGGTTCACAGCCTTTAGGCAGCTGCAGGACTGTAGACCCAGCCCCCCAGCCTATCTTCTCTGTGCTCCTGCCCAGGGATGGCGCCTGCTTTGGGCTCTGGTGTCTGCATGAGGTGCATTTTCTCTGGAGTCACAGCCTGCCTTTCCCCTACCCTCCCTGCTGCAGGGATTGAGAACAGGCCCTACTGCAAAGCCCTCGAGGAATGGCGTCCAAACATGCCCACTAGGCCGCACTCAGGGAGGGGGCCCAGGAGTCCACATGGCTAATGAAGCCTTGGTGGTTACCTAAGGGCAGGGGTCCGGAGCACACCCTGAAGACGAGCCCCGCCCGCGTGTTCCCCCCATCCTGTAGCCTTCCTCCTGGCCGTCAGAAGGTCTGGGCTGTTGCCTTGTGCATTTGATGCAATCTGTGCTTTGTTGACTGACAGGTGGGACAGCCGGGTAGGAACTGCTCGCTCCTCTGTGACTGACACTGCCTCTGTGGCAGAAGCCTTGAGACTTTGGAATGACTTCAGGTTTTAAGGGCAAAGTGAGAACAAAACAGCATGAAACCAAAACCTGAACTTGGAAGAAATAGGCCCTAATTTGGGGCCTGGATTATTGAATTTTGGTAAATAGGAATAATTTGGAAAGTTCACCTGGCATGTGTCTGGCAATGTGTATTTGAGCCGCTGAAGAATGCGTTCGTGCACTGTATCGAGACCTGTGGGTGTGTCTCCCGTGCTGAGGATGCAACGAGTGAACAAGGTCCTTCCTGGGTCCTAGTGTCTCACACACTCAGTGCAAGTTGTCATCTGGTGTGGTGTTTGCACTCAGGGGGGAGGCAGCCGCCAGCCAGTCCCTGCTAGGGGGGCGTGGCCCATCAGGACTGCGGGCGAAGGTTCTTCTAAACAAGGGCGTCAGGGAAAGGTCTGTCCAGGGAGGCCATACCTGAGCTGAGACTTGAATGAAAAGGAGTCAATATTTCAAAGAATAATGAATTATTAGAGGAGCTGTCTAGAAGGGGAGAAGCAGGGCGAATTGGTGGGTCAGCCCGACCTGGGCGTGTTATAGAGGAGGAGGGGGCGGGGAGAGGAGATCCCCCAGGCGGGCGGTGGGCAGATCGGGCCGGCTGAGCGAAGGAATTTGGACTTCATTCTAACTGTCATGAAAGCATGTCATGTGTCTACCTGTCAATCTACCATCTATATCCGTGGGTCCCTGTGTCTATCTGCTGGTGCTCTAAGTAGGGGACGGCACACGTGGCCTCCTGCTTCAGATGGCCCGGCTCCTGCGGGAAGAGGGGGCAGGGTCAGGGGTCCCGAGTGGCAGCAAGAGGACCTGGGGGGAGGCCAGTCAGCCCACATACCACCAGGGGCAGGTGCCCTTAGCTCCCACACAGAGGGACCGTTCCTGCCCAGTCACGCACTGAAAGCTCCCGGGGGGTGACCTCCCTGGTCGGCATTATGTGAAAAACAAAGGATGTATAATTTTAGAACTAGAAGGACTTTAAGAATCCAACATGAAAACCACATCGCTTTCAAAGGCGCCCCCTGGAGCATGGAAGTGAGAGGAGGACCCGGGCGGCCTGCCCCTGCTGCTGGCTGTCCCGTGCACCCAGCAGCATTTCTGCAACGTGGCTTCCGGGGCCCTGGTGTCTCACACACTCAGACCTCGCTTTCTTAGGCAACATAGAAGTGTGCTTGTGCTAAAGGCAGACTGTCTGTAGCAAGATGCTCTCCTTCTAGACTCAAGCAGACACCTATGGGAGCAGAGGATGCAGGTGGGGAGCACGGAGGCGGCTCCAGAGGACCTCCTGTGTTGTGGGCGGTGATTCCCAAGAGAGGGCAGAGTGGCAGGGCCCCCGGTGGTGACCACGATCTCAGTGGTGGGAGTCACGGGAGCATATGAATTCATATTACGCAAAATGTCCTATTTGGGAAAGTTACTATTTTTATAATATAAACCAGAGACTCTAAGTAGAGACAAAATGCATGAGGCTGCAGGCAGGACTCATTCAGGGACAGATAACCTTCTATTCTTTCCTCTGCAGAGTGGTGGGCCCTATGAAAATTTCCAGGGTTATAAAAACTTCTAAATACAGAAAGGGACTGGAATGCTGTTCTGAATGGGGGAGGGAAGAAGCAATGTGTCAGGAAGACGTGCTGGGGTGGGAGCATCTGTAGAGGCAGAAGAAGCCACCTCTTCACGCCCCCACCCTGAGCCCCCAGCACAAAGCATGGCACGTGACCTGGACTGAGCCCAGTCTGCAGGGGCACGGGGGACGGGACCGATGCAGCTGTTAAACACTGGCGGAACCTTCCTGGGAATCCTAGGTGAGCATGAACGTCCTGTGTCCTGGAGGACGGCCAGGATGCATTGGCGGGCTGGCACAAGCCTTACCTTTCACATCCTAAAAACTGCTTCTAATAGTGCAGCGTGTTATCAAGATCCCCTTAGTCCACATTGAGCTTTACTGGTCCTGAAAGCCCCGCTCCTTTTTCACTGTTATATATACTACAGGCTGTCTGAACTCTAGTGGAGGACCTTATATTATTTCACAAGCGTTTTCCCATAGCATTTCACAGTTTATTTAGGGAAAATAAGGAGAGGGCTTGGTTGCACATAGGCTCCCAAGAAGATACTTTGTTTCACATACTCATTCCTTACGCATCATTGCAGTGTAACACGTATAGGACCCACAGGCAACTTGGGTCAAAAGAACGGGCTTAGAGCTTTCAGGCAGCATCTGTGAGGAGTAAGAAGGCAGAAAGGCTAGGACCTACTTGCCATGCTTGGATCTTTTATAACTTTTCAGTGATGTAAAATTTATAACCAGCTTCCATTGAAATTATATTTTAAGAATACTTTTTATTTCAGGGACTCTAAAAGGTATGCCTCTATCAGTGTTCAAAAGAATACGCTTTTGAAAACTACCATTTCAGCATTGGTAGGATATCAGGAAAACAGGAAATCGTTTCACTGTGGATGGCCGTCTAAATTACCAAGACTTTACGAAAATAATGTATTAATATTTATCAGGAGCCAAAAATATGAATCATATTCTTTTCTACAGGGATTTATATGATTATAGTTCTGACATTTTTCCTAGGAGAGGAATTCAAAAAGATGGGAAAAGCTGTATGTGTAAAGGTAGCCTTTGCAGGGTCACTGGTGAAAATTACAAGCAATTAAAAAATTCAGCCTCGGGCAACTGACTAAGTTAACACACATTCATGTGACGGGATAGTACCTCGTTGTTGAAAAGGGTGAGCGTAAAAACCACAGAGAGATATGGAAAACCCCTGTCATGGGGGTCAGTGAAAATAGCGGCAATTTTGTATAACATGTAAAAATTATATGCTCAACAACTAAAATGTGCGATTTTTACAAAGACACTATATTAGGAAGGAGGCGGTCAAAGGAGGAGAAATGATTTCGTTCTTTGTCTTCTAAACATTTATGAAAATTATTGTAATGTCTTTATAGATCATTTTCATATGTACTGAAGGTCAGTTTCAGTAACTGAATGGGAAAAACAACAAAAACCGTAGTGTATTGGGAAATGAGCATGAGACGGTGCCTCTGACTTTCTCATTATAAGAAGTGCAGTGAATAAAAGCTGCACGTATGGGTGGGATTACGTCAGGAAAGATGCGAGGTCATTCTCCCAAGGGAAGATACCATTTCTCTGGTGAATTAGGCTTACCCAGGGTCGGCTGGGAAGTAATGGCATCTGGGATTAAAATTTTAAGTTTTGGGAAATGCAGCCCTTCCAGCTCACCGTCCTGCTCTACAGAGGGTCCCGAGTGATGCTCACGACCCAGCTTAATGCGGCGGCGGCCGGGCATCCCCAGGTGTGCTCTTACCTCCGCACCAGCTGCCTGGTAGCCTCGGGTCCGGGTCAGCCTGCCTTCAAACTTCAGCACAATCTCCTTCGCACGTCTGCGAGAGGAAAAGCGTGACGGTGAGCACAATTTTATCTCAGTTAAAATCATGGCAAAATATGTGAATGGGCAGTTAGAAGAGGCAGGCGGACTGTGTAGGACAAGGTGCCGGTGGAGGGTGGTTATTCCCTCTTCCCTGACTTTTGGTAACCAGAAAGCTCCTTCAAAATGGTGTTTGTTAACATTTATGTGGATGAATTCATGGGAAATGATGAGTTAATACCCAAATCAGTTGGAGCTGAACTTGTGAGAGCCCTTCCCTCTCCTGGTTGGCTGGGAATTGTCAACCTTGGGCATCTGCGTAGCGGGCATGGCGTCAGGCCCCTGCACCTGTCCCAGCAGCCTTCCACCTAGGCACTGAGAGCCAGACCCGGCTTCAGAGAGTCTGCTTCAAGCGAAGGTGGGGGTGTCTCATCAACATAAGCAAGAAAGTTGGGTCTGCATAGCCACGCACACCTGACCCAGCTGGCCCAATCCCCTGAGCCACTGACTGAGATGTGACACTGGTGGTCAGGGGACATCCGACGTCTGTGCCTAAATGATGAATTCCTGAAATGGACTGAACTCACTGGCATAGAAGGTGAAGTCCACACCTAAAGGATCAACAGGGTTAGAAAATCAGGGCTAGTACCACGGGGCAGACAGAAGTCAAAGCTGCGTGGAGCTGGCAGCCACCTGCAGGGTGACATCCTGCGGTCCCGCCGCGATGAGGCCCCCTCCCTGCCCCTGGCCGGCCACTTCTGGGTGACATTCAAGGCCGAAGAACTGACTTCTTCTGAATCATTCATTCTGTTGGTTTGACCTGCTGACTGGCAGGAGTTCCTGGATGTGCATACGGTACAGCCTCGCCCTGACTCTGGGACATGGGGAACCAGTGGACTCTGATTTCCGTAAATGGGGTGATTGCTTCAAAACAAGACCCAACCCGAGGGCTGGGATTTGGGCCTCTCTGCCCTCATGGCAGCTGCCCCCTCTTTACAGCCCGATGGGTGTGGGTAAGCCTGAGGGCTGCCTCCTACCCTACAGAGCCTCTGAAAGACAGAGGCCCATAAAGGCGAAATAATCATTCATTTCATGTAGTTATTTAATTTTTTTTCCACCAACGTTTTTTGTGTACTTAGTTTGGGTCAAGCAGAGTGGAATACAGAGGAGCATGAAGCAGTCACTGCCCGGGAGGGCCCGCTGGCTAGTGGGGGAGGGACACCTAAAGCCACAGTGACCAAGACGGGGGTGGGCTCTGTGCTCGGGCAGAGGGACAGGTGGGGTGCTGTGGTGGCAGGGAAGCCCCACCTAGCCTCGGCCGCCACGGACCAGTGTCACTCCAAGGGCACTGACCACTTGCTTCCCTACAAGGGCAACAGACGTGAGCTGCGTCCTCCCAGACAGGCGGCTGCTGCTCCAGGCTCAGAGCCGAGGCCCTGCTTCTGGCTGTGCCAGCAAAGCCGCTTGATCTCCGAGCTGTTGGCTTCAGTGCCCCCCACGGAGGCGCCTCGGGGCCCGGCTAGTGAGGCATGGCTCCCATAGCTGCCCCAGGTGACGGGAGAGGGGCTGTGTGACGAGGGGATGGTAGACGAGGTGCACAGACGGCCGCAGCTGCTCTCTGGGAGCCTGCCCGCCGCCCAGCATGTTGCTGGCATCGCCATTTGGTGACGTGGCCTGGCACCATGGCAGACAGCCTGGGGTGTCTTTTGTTTCTGAAGTCTCTTGACAGAAAGTCGTCATTTGCTCTGCTCCACCCGCAGGGTGAAAAGGCTTCCCCTCTCACTCAGCATAAGTGAGCAGCGATCATTGATCATCAATAACCAATCATCAGCATTTCTGATTGTTAAGAACTGTCTGAGAACACAGGACTGTTTTTTAAGATGAACTGCTCTAATTAGTTACTTCGGGGGTGTTCCTGTTCCATAGAGCAGAACATGGAGTTGCGTCAGGGAGCCCAGGTTTAAAGCTCATCCCAGCGCTCAGAAGCTGTGTGTCCTGGGGCAAGACACTTAACATCTCTGAGCATCAGTCTTCTCATCTGAAAAATGCCACCCTTCCTCAAACAAATGGGTGATGAGAATCGATAACCAACAAGGAGAATGAATTGGAAACTTCTGGGAGTGACAGCTGTGGGACTGACCCTGCATGCACGGTGGGTGCCTTGGGGTCCAGGTGCCACGTCTCCATCCCCAGGAAGGCCCACTTCACAGGCTGGAGCAGCTCCGTGGTGCTGGTCACTGAGGCCATTCACCTAACTCCCTGTGCGGCCACCCCAGGCGTCAGCGTCACCAGCCATTCCTCACCCACAGGGTCACGATCATATACCAGATACAGGGCTGAGCACACTCCTGCTTTATCTCCCTTAATTCTTCAACAGCTATCAGTGGGTCTTGAACTTTAGGATGTGAATCAACTGAATGGATGTTCGAGATACTGGGGGCCCCTCTCTTAGTTTCTGATTGAGTAAGGTCCGCGTAAAACCAGAATTTTGAATGTTCAGCAGGACCTTGGAGGCTGGATGCTGACATCTTTGGAAATGCGGCTGCGGAAGGCAGGTGCTCCCCTTCACCATCACTTCGGCTTTAGAGAGAAAGGGGCTGGTGGGAGGGGAAAGCAGGAAAGCTCCCCACTATTGCATGGCTAGGGATTGGCAGAGGCGGCATTTGAATTCAGGCAATCTGTCCTCACCCCTTCTGCTGTTCCGACTCTGATCCCACAGAGTTTCCCCACCCCCAGAGGAAGGGGAGAGCCCCGCATGTAGAATTAACACCTGTTTTTCTTTCTGGATGAATACCTGTCTCTGGCGAGTTTGGTTATTTTGTTCACGTCTGGAAACAATGCTAAAATCTAGTGTTGGAAAGGGAAGGAGGAAACCCAAAATGCCCCACTGACAGACACACCCAACGCAGACACGTGTGTGCAGACGCGCACAGAGGGGCCGGCCACCCGGAGGCTGTGCGTGGACAGCCGGACCCCTCCGAAATCTCACCAAAGGAGACCAGAGAGGGATTCCTGAATAGCGACATGCCAGTGGCTTCTCTAAGTCGGGTCAAGAGCGACTGATCCGCCCCTCACGTGGGTCTTGACGCTCGTTTAGCAGGAGGAAGGGGTTTAGCGGAAAGCATCCTTGCGGAGCCCACTTGCTGTTGAAGCCCTTACCTCAGCGCCCTCAGCTTCTGTCCCATGGTCCAGGGTCTGCAGCGAATATCTGCCATGAGATCTTTCTGGAACTGTATATTCTGGAAGATCCGCTCTGGGTCGTGGTCGCCCCCTGTTTCTTCAGCAGTAAAGCTGTCATCCAAGTTACTGAATGGATTAGGACATTAAAGAGGAAATCTGATTAGTCGAATTGCTTCCAGCAAAGACCGCCGTGCCCTGGGCAAAGGCAGCGTCTCTCTACCCCGGGGTTGTCTCTGGTGTGTGTGTGTGTGTGTGTGTGTGTGTGTGTGTGTGTGTGTGTGTG
>JAQQAC010017683.1:23023285-23072691 GCA_029783875.1 Phataginus tricuspis | reverse complement strand
GTGTGTGTGTGTGTGTGTGTGTGTGTGTGTGTGTGTGTGTGTAGGGCGCCAGACACAGAAATAGGCGGTGTCGGCAGCCGCGGAAACACGTTCATTAGATTCTATTACTTTGGTGGGTCGCTGAAAGAGAGCGGTTTCTCAGGTCAAATGGGTTCACAGATGAAAGCTATCAGCAGAAAATGTCCTAAAAGGAGACAAGAGAATGCTTATGGGCGATTCCTGAATAGCAGCAGCTTTTCAGAAATTGTGGCGAAACAGTTTCTTTTTCAGGTTCCTTGAAATAATCAGCTAGTTAGAGAGACAGGGCCCCTCTTGTCCCTCAACTCTGGAGGTAAAGTAGACAAAACCAAACCTCTCCCTACATTCTCCCTTTGACTCATTTGAAGCCCAGAATCGGCAGCAATTTCTATGAACAAGACATTAGCTAAACAAATTTACATGGACAAATATTTCAGGGAACTAGTCACACTCCAGGAGAACAATTTTTCAACACGTAGCAACATTTATTCCCAGCCACTGTCAATATACTAACCCTAATGCAACTTTTCAGGGGTGAGAATATTCTATGACCACTATTCGATCAATGATGCACTTAAAAGAAAATAATTCCTTTGCTTTGCCCTAATTCCGTTTGTTTTTACTTACTCAAAGGAGAATTTTCTCTTATTTTGCCAAATTAATGATGCCTTTACAAATATTTAACTATTCAAATAGCACTCCCTACTTCTCATCAGCCTGAAGCCTTTTCCAACAGGCAATGGATTATGACAGATCCATGACCTCTTTCTGTCTCTCAGCATTGCCCGATGAGTGAACAGAGTAAACATACGAAGCATGCCTGTGGATTTGGTCACGACAAAGCCAGGCTGGACACAGCCTTTTGGATTCGGATGCCCGGCCAGCGAGCAGGTAGAGAGCAGCTCTGTGCACATGGCTGAGGTCATGGGCCCAGTCGTACAGGAAACGGGAGAAAGGAGTCTCTGCCCAAGTTCGTGCGGAAGGAGTCGCGGGCAGGATGGGGGCTCTGCCCTCTGGTCAGATGCGAGTAAGGCTGGGGTAACCTAGGCCTTCCTTCCTCGCACACCTGCCTCTTCTGCCCAGGGGCTGGATGGGACCCGCTCACCTGAGCAGCAGGGACTCCTGGTAGACGTAGTGCTGGCTGGCATTTCTCCGGATGCTTCTGTAGTGCTGGGACACCTTGGAGGGTTTCATGGGGGCCGACCTGCTGTCAGGGAGCCCCAGGAGCGGGCAGGGCGCTGCAAAGCTGTAGACAAGGGTCTGCTGTCACTGAGGCTTCTGACCAGAGCAGCGCGCAGCCCTGCCCTGCCGCTCTGGCAACCGACTGCGTCTGCTGCTGGTGCAGCCAGGAGGCCCTTCAGCATCTGCGATGTGCAGGGGCTGTGGGCGGGGATTGACTGGAGGCGGGGCCAGCAGGGGCTTGGCCAGGTTGATGAGGGCTCCCTTGGTGCTGTCAGATAGTCACAGGACCCTTGTGCCCAGATAGAGCTCTGAGGTTTTGCAAAGCATCTTACATCTATTATGACTGGTGTTCACAAAATACTTTGTCCAGGACTTGCCCCAGTCTCACAATATAAACCTCCGCTTTTTAATTGACGCAGGAAATGGTTGGTTTGCACTAAGGTTAATTGTACATTAACTGAGTAGAAAGGTGCAAGGCTGAAATGGGAGTGGCCCCTCTGTTGAGTTCTCCACTTAGGGCCCAGGAGACGCAGCGAATGGGAGTATAAATGAATGGGCTGGGCTTGCACAGCTGAGCAGAAGGGAACCCACAGCGGCTCCTGGTTTGACCACAGGGAGGTGCCTAATCACCCATCACTCATCATCCCTCCGTGTAATTCATTAGCAAGTAATAAGATAAGATTTCTAAATTATTTTTTACAATGAAAGTAATGTGTAGTCATTAAACAAAAACTGGAAACAGTTGGAAAATTATAAACAGGAAAAAACCCTAGAACCTTTATTGCTTAATGATGCTGTTAACATTTCCAGGGCTTTACCAAGGGTATGTTTTCCTTTGTGTTTATGTATTTTGCAATTTTACTGTATACATGCATGTCTCTTAATGTTTTCATCAATTTCACGTCTAAAGCAATTTTCATGTTTAAAAAATCTTCTGTGAACACAATTTCATGAACCAGTGGACCACTGAGTGGAGTATTCTATCACATGAAATAGTCAATTTTTCTCCATATTTTCTCACACTTCGTATTTTCCTCCTGCATGCATTTTTTGACACCGATTTTTTTTCCTGCTTTTAATATCATTACCATGAAATTAATGTCATTTCTTTACAGTTAGTTCTCCAGAAGTGAAATTACTGGATGAGAGGGAATATTGTTTTTAAAAGTGCAATATGTTGTCGAATGAAAGTCGCTGTCTTTACAGCTCTATCGGTTTCCTGTGTTTCCATTATTGCTGGTAAAATGTGCTTCCAGTTTAGCCAGATTGTCTGGCCTCTCTGGTTCCCTTAGTGTGATTTTTAAGTTTCCCTCTGGAGCACACTTGGCATTCATTTTGGTGATGAGTTCAAGGTGTGGCTGCCAGGAGGGGCTCAGATTCAGTTCCCGGGTTCCTCCCAAGGCCCTTCCTCCTCCAGGCAGGAAAAGGACCTGCACGTGTGGGAGGCCACTTTCTGGATGCAAGCGGATCGAGCAGGCGGCATGCATTTTACCTCCTCTGATGATTTCATTGAAAGCTTTAGGTATGCTGGGTGATTTTAAGTTAAATCAGCAAGTATATATAGATAAAATGGCTAAAAATTCCTCAAATGATTACAATTGGAATACTAAAAAAAAAGGAAAAAAAGAAAAAATCAGAAAGGATGTCCAGTGTCAAAATGGGCCCAAACTATTACTGTCTAGACCAACTGCTTGCAGGATCTGCGTGGTGGAGAAGGAAGGTAATGAGGGAAAAGGAGAAACATAGCAAACCTATTTGTAAAACACAGAAATTCCTTTCAGTCAAAAAAATAATAAAATTAGAATTTTGTTATAAATCCCAGTAGATTTTAACACGAATCATCAGACGGCTTAGTTTACAGGAACAGGCACACTCATTCCCTACGTCATCAATTAAAGAAAAAAAATATTCCATTCCCCTGCTAAGTGAATTCTATTCTTAGACGTTAATATCCCTGAGCACATCTGAGGGTAATATAGGCCTGCCATCCATCTTATGAGCTCCCTGTTCTCAGCTCTCAAGCTTTTAGCTTTGGATTTCACAAGAGAGACTCCCCCATTTCTGAGATAGAGTTACATGCCTGTTACATTGTATCAGTGACTCTTAAACTTTCTGTTTGAAGTTTAGATATATTTTTGGGGGTCTAGAAAAGGTTACTTAGGGAAGATGCTCAAGAGTAGATTGTTTCCAATTTTCTGAATAACAACTGAATTGAGAACGAATGTTGCTGAAGTTGTTGAGTTTCTCATGAAACACCAGCTGCAAATGAGTTGGAACTGGGCAGAGGCCGAGATGTCCATCTGGGGCCACACATGGGGCAGTGATGGGAGAGTCCTAACGGGCTGGTGGCTGGGGCTGCCCCTGCTACAGTCGCCCCTGCAGCAAGTGAAGGCAGAGTATCGCCACCCCAACGGGGGCCTCTGGAAGGAGGATTCGATCATCAGATGGGCTGCAAATGAGATACAAAGTATAGAGCTGCCCTGTCCCGCTCTGTGGTGCTTTCTCAAGAAAAGAAATTCTCTTTCATAGATGACTATATCTAAACACATAAACTGTACTAGAAAAATGAAAGAAATATCGAACTTTCTCAAAAGCTGGGGTAAAGGAAAGCCATTGAATTTTTTGTCAAGGGACCATGTATATAGTTGGCTGTGGTTTTTCTTGATTCTTAGATTATTTGATTTCCCCTACTGTCCAGGGACTTCTTAGAAAGCACAGCCAGGGTTGTCTCTGAGAAGGGGCACATTTGTGAGGGGCCTCGAGGACCCCTTATAAACCCACACTGGTTGTAGATGAACAGGGCAGGCCAAGGAGAAGTGCTGGGGCAAGTGGTCAGTCTGCAGGGAAGGCTCGTGGGGTGGGGATGGTGGTCAGACACTGGTCACATGCAAGGCGGATGCGGTGGTCCTGAGGACCTTCTAGGTGGTGGCTGGAATGACTTCATCCAGGAACATGGAGCTTCTGGTGAGTTATGGCTCATGGCTGTTGCCTGAGGACCATCCCCCGTCCCTCTCCCTCGTTCTCTGGCCCTTGTGTCACTTAATTTAGGACATTACAGAAAGTTTCCCTTGTCGGCAGTTTGGTTTATCTACACTGTATCTTCAGCAAGCATGTTGAGGCGTGTGTTCTGTGATCGGTAGCCTTCCTTTATCACAGTGTTGTTTGAAATTTTTTCCCTTGGCTTTGGAATCCGAGATCTTAGCCTTTCATGCAAGCCTTGAAGGTCCTGGATGACCCTCACTGCATACCTTGGAAGTCCACTAACACAGCGTGAATTTGCCAGTTTCCCCTGACATCTTCCCAGCTCCCCACTTTCCTTTGTAGCTCACTATCTCTTCCCATCACCTCAACTGCGGTTCTGTTTCAGGGAGAGCCACTTCGTGTTGTTTCACTAAAAGAAGCAAATACAGTTTAAAATTTACATTTTATTTTCTGTAGCCAGGGAGTTCTTTGTAAAAGTATATGGTAAATCAGGTCCCTACCCTCCAGTAGCTTTTCCTCTTGGTCAGAATAAAAGTCAAATCCTTACCTGGACCTGCAAGGCTTGGGAAGAGCTGGTCCTTGGATGTTTTCTGAGCTCATGTCCTGCAGGCTGACTCCCTTGCTCTGCAGTGACCACACCGGCCATCTTGCTTGTGGCCTCGGGCTGTCTGCACGTGTCAGAATGTTGTACCCCCACACGTTCACTTGCCCACAGTCTTTTCTCCTTCAAGTCCCTTTCCAAATGGTTCCTTATCAGAGTCTCTCCTTGGCCACCCTTTCTGTTAAGAGAACACTGCCACCCTCATTTTCTTCTTATCATGCTTTATTTTTTCTCTATAGCACTTACCACTGCCTGATGCTAGATACGCACATATTCGCACCTGCTAGCCCACCTGTTACAGAACTACACTTTAACAAAAAAGTAAAAAAAAAAGTTTTATTACATATTACATCTTTCTCTAAAGAAGACAGAATTTACTCGAACTTGTGTGACTAAGCAAACATTGAGTCTATTATTTGTTTCATGTCTCCTCATCTATTCACCAAAATAATCTGCTTGATGCGTGCGTTGACTTGGGGTCAAATAGGCTCGGCGCTGAGTGCCGGCCCCCCTGCTCAGAGAAATCGCTGACTGTCCACAAGCCTGTATTTCCTCACCCGTCGGGTGGAAATGACCTTGCCAGGTGGCAAGGACTCAGCATGCTGCCAAGGCTGTGCCTGGAGGAAACCTGGAGTCTAAAAACTGGCAACTATGTTTTATCGTGTCTATAGCAACATTGTTGTTTAAACCTCCCAGAAAGCATGGTGTGAATGCTTTGAGTTTAGTGATGTTGTGTGAACTGTTGTTACAGCCATTTCATCACCATTATTCACAGTGTTTTAACTTCAGCCTTAATGCTTGATTAGAATGTCTTTGAAATTCCCTACTTCCTGGTGACTGACCTGATTCATGCAGAGAATTTGCAAAGAAAGCTTATTGTGAATCTGTTTATTCCATGACGGACACCCTATGTACACTCTTTAATCTCCCAAACAATACAATAAGGTCTGAAAATGCCCTCATCCTTCTAAAAAGCACATGTACCTGATAGACAAGCCTGAACAGCAGCCCTCTGCCCACTTAGAATTTAACCGGGCGTTTGCACTACTGCAGCGGGCCGTGGATGGGGCAGAAGCCTGCCAAGGCCCCGAGACACAGGCGCTGATTCCTGGAGCTCGCAGGGAACAGGCCGAGGCCGAGCCAGGCTGACCGTGTGGTCCCACCTGTAGTCCCCGCCCAGCTGTAGGACGGATGAAATCTGCTAAGCGGTGTCTTCCGTGAAATTAAAAAGTGAAGACAAATGATCGCTAATTACAATAGGGTCTTATTAAATTTCTGCCCTGCTAATTTGGAAACTGTGATGAAGAAACCTGGCCTATGTGACAGAGAAAAAGTACGATTAAATGCTGTCCCGGGAAATTTTGTACCCGGTGCACCGCTGATGAGAGAGGCCTATCGCCGGCTTGCTGATTGCTCTCAATTCCGTGGGCCCATATTTAACCCCCAGGAGCCGCCTGCGCGAATGCTGCCATGGCCACTCCCAGGGTAAAGCTGGTGCAGGAAGAACACCCGTGAGCCAGGAAATCCGTGGGTGGCTGGGAAATGGAGAGAAAAGGTTCCTAAAGAGTGCAAAGCAGCGAAGTGGTTGGGGTGGACGGCAGGAGGGGCGTCGGTTGGTCCTGCACACGACAGTCCCAGTGTGGAGATGGGGCTCGGGAACTGAGAAGGGCACCACGGAGAGGATGGGCTGAAGGTGCCCCTCCGGGGAAGGGCGCCCTGACACGCGTCTGGTGGGCTGCAGTTCAGACTGGAGAGTCCCCGGGGACCCCACCCACAGGGCCTTCTGCTGACCTCGCTGGGCAGTGGTCAAGGAGGGCTGTCTGGTTCCCTGCTGGTTGAACCCTATCGTACCCGATCCTGTAAACGGATCAATTTCCCCCGGGACTTGTGAAGCCCCCCCCCCCCCAACTGCATTACCATTTCTCTGCACAAAGGAAGCTTAGCCAGAGAACAATTAAGAAGTGGACTTCAAATGATCTGCAAATGGGCATAAAACAGGGAAGGCAGTCCACGGAGACGGGGAGGAGAAAAATTAACCCAGTTTTGCTTGCCGAAGTCGAGAATTCGTTTGTTCTCAAGTGGTGTTAACCCTTTCCTGTCCTTCTCCCTTCTGGCTTCTGGCAGAAATCTTGGGCACCTCGTTTACAACAATTCTGGTCCTCTCCTACCTTCTGGCTCTGCCCTTCCAATCCAAGCTAATGTCAAGGCCAAAGTAGGTTCCCAAATTGTGGCTGGGGAGCAGAGCAAATGCACCAGGATGGTAAGGGATGAATCAGCCCATTTGTCTTGAGTTGACCGGCCGAGTGTTTGCCGACTGTCTGATCTGTGCCTGGTCCCTGGGCACTTCCTCAGGGGTTAAATGCTAAAAAAAACCACTTCAGTCCTTTTCTTAAAGTATCTTGATGCTCAGTGGGGCGACAGACGGAATTACAGGGCAGTGCGGTAACCGCTGGCTGGGGAGAAGGGGAAACGGTGTCCTTTCCCCAGCTGGATCTCTGGCTGGGCCTAAGAATTACGGACTAGCAGGAGAAAAACATGCACATTTTGTAGAATCAAAAAGTACAGCATGGGTGCGACTTACGTCTGTGAGCTCGAATAGCATAGCTCCACTTTAAACCCTGATAATAATGGTAGTTATGAGGTGATAAGAAAGGGATAACCTGGGCTCACTGTATCTGGCTTTCCTGCATTTTGGATACATGGAAAGACCCAGCCCCTTTGCAATTAGGCCAGGTCCTGAGTCTGCTTCGGATCACATGAGCTAAAGCAGAATGTGCCACATACAGAACAAGACGTTTGAGAGCTGGTGTAAGCCATCTGCATCCACACGTCTTGTCCCTTCTGGCAGTGGCCATGGACGCTGTGGCTGAGACGGCAGAGCTGCAAGGTGTAAGCTGGATCTCTGAGTCACTGCACGGAGGAGACCTTCCCTGGACTCACCAGTCTCTGATGGGAGCCGACACCAATCTTGACTGAGCTGAACATGCCCTCCAATGCTGACGCCTACAGACTGATGTGTGACACATACCCAATGTGACCGGGTAGTCTTGATTGATGTGATTGGTAGAGTGTCTCAGTTCTGTAATAAAAATCTCCTGGAGGATTTTGGCTGAAGGAATGACAGTCACTGAGAGGATTATAGCTTTTCCCCACCTTTTTGTAAGTCCCTGAAGCAGACCTTTCGGACGCTTATTAATCCTAACGGCCAGGCTGGGCCGTCCGTGCTGTTTGTTCTCACACACTCACCTCTGTTCTTCCTGTTCCTTGATGATTGTCCTATAAATTGTATAGGAAACGAAGCAAATGCAGTTAAAGCACCTGCCAGCCCTGATGCAGGTAACTAGGCGGAAGTTTAGCCAATGTCTCCCCGAGGCAGCCCGAAGTGTCTGTTACTTAGAATAAGAAGCACTAGGTGTCCATCCCGGCCTCGCTCCGGTGATATCACCAGCTCCAGGAGACCAGGTATCACGAGAAAACCATTTAACTGGATGTAACAGGTCAACACAAGGCTGCCATTTTGGGAAGGCGCAGGCAGGTGTTAGCCTCTGGGCAGTGGAAGGAGGGGGCTGCTGGTCTCTACCTGCGGACTCCCCTTGAGGGCAAACAGAACTCTAAGTCATGGACACTCGGGACGCCGGCTCCCTCTGCTGCTGGACCTTTGTTTCTTACTCCCTCTTGTCCACTTTGTCCCTTCCCTGGCTCTCCTCCAGCTCCTGGGGTTGGAAGGCAGGAAACCCCAGCTCTTCACACTTAGACCAGGGCATCCTGGCACCACTGAGCTGCTGGATTTAGCGGTCACGTGTCTGCACCCTTATTTCTGGATCTGTGGTGAATGACTGACATCTCACTGTCTGACCTTGCTGGTGGGGGTGGGGGCAGGTAGATAAAAGACTCCAACGTAACGGTGATTAAATTATGCGACACCAGAGTGCACGCACATGTGTATGTTTATGCGTGTGTGTGTGTGTGTGTGTGTGTGTGTGTGTGTGTGTGTAAGAGGTCCTCAGCCTTATTTGACTTTTGAGATCTGACTCTCAGTGGTAAGTGACTCCAGTGAGGCCATGCTGAGGAGACAGCTCCTGGCATCTCGGACTTGGAGAGACTTGCCTCAGAATACTGAAGACATTTACCCTTCACATTTACAATCCCTGATCTTTCCCTGTGATAATCAACCGATCCAGACCTTGCCCTGCTCTGTAGGGCATCTGGAGACGGTAATGACAGCTTCTAAGGGGCTAAGGGATCCCATCCTGGGGGCATTCAAGGCCAGAAAGCAAAGATATACTCTCCTGCCTTTTCCTGCACGCAGCCCTACAGCCCAGCCCGCCCGGTGTGATGTCTGGGAGGTACTGAGCCACCTTTTTAAAGGGACTGAATGGTGCTGTCCCCTTGCTCCCAGGGGGGCTGCTCAATTTGATTCCTCCAAATCCTGCCTAAACCCCTGCGTAAGTGGCTTACCTCGACCCTGCCATACGGGCCTCTTTGGAGGCCGTCCACATCACAGCTGCTTATTTCTCTAAGATCAGCAGAGTCTCTTCCTCCTGTCTGCTGACAACTGATTCTGTGGCCTCTCTGGAACATAGTTTTTCCATAGTGTCGATAGGGTCCAAGGCTGGACAAGAAATCAGTTGAAGTATTTCATTCTGAAATTCTATGTACAAAATTTCCAGGAGGTGGACTGTGTTCCAGGATTAGGACAAAGTCTCCATCTGCTGGCTAGATTCAGTTCTGCAAACCTACAAGCCACCTGGAGGGGCAGCTCCGAGGTCAGTGACTTCCAAGAGAAGCATAGACACACCTTCTAAACTCTGGTCCAGCAGGACAGGCTTCATTCCCAGCCACTTGGAAGGGGATTTCAACTTATACAGTGAACTATGAAAAGATATCGATGCACGATTTAGGCATTATAAAGGCATCATTACTGGGGGACATGACCTAGGGTCCACAACGCAAGGACATACATGAATAAAATAACTCAGGCACCTGACAGAGAAAGACAAACTCTTCCAAGTGTCCAAGTGAAATAAATTCACTTAAAAGTGGAAAAATACCCTGGTTGGCTTCAGATTTCTCCATAGCAGCACTTAAAGCCAGAAGAGGGTGTAATAGCCCTTATAGGTACTCAACAAAAGATGGGGTAACCCAAGGATTTGGTTCCAGCAAATTGTCCCACACGTACAAAGGTGAGAGACATGCTTTTGAGTAAACAAGAACTCAGACTCTTCTGAGAAAACTACCAAAGGGATGAACAAGGATGTGAAGACAGAGGAAGGGTGAAAAAGGAATCGTGGGTTGTAGAGCTAGGACTAAATGATGCACAAGTGAGGGGTTAGAGAGGAATACTAACATTACACGTGTTGACAATATAGGAATGATACAAGTGACAGAAATAGGTGAGAGAGGTCAATTTAAGGTGGGGAGGTAAAAAAGCAATATTCACCACCTGTTCTGTAAGATTTGGAAGCCAAAGGAATTCATTTAAAGCCTAAATGGAAATCTTAGTTTAAATTAAACAATTATACTTCTAAATAGTTCAAAAGTAATGCAGAGAGACATAATACTATAAATTAACACGGGATTGTAGAACAGGGAGGAGGGGAAAGGAAAAAAATGGGCTAGCTTACCACTATATATAGTGATAACATCTGAAGACACTGAGAAATAACGGTATTAAATAATGCCATATAGGCACCCACTAGAGTGCCTATTCAAACCTCTATATTCATCAGAAAACCCAATACACACACCACATAGTAAAAAAGACCTTAGATATAAACAGAAATTATAGTGTAAAATAATATGACGGAGATAAAACAAAACTATGTATTGTAAATGTGCTAATGGGTTTAATTTATAAAGAGAAAGGTATTTATATTGGGTCCACAGGAAAACGTGGTTCCCTTTTACCCAGAACTGTGATGGAGAAAGGCTGAAATGAAAATCCAGGCAAATGAATCCAAGTGAATTCAGACTAACTGCGTAGCACCCGCCGGCCCGCCACCAGAAAAGGTGGTGTTTAGCCTGCAGAACGTTCCACGTGTCCATTGCAACCACACCGTGTGTGCAGTTAACTCAGGAGACCAACTCTCCCATCTAAAGCGTGATCCCCATGGAGCCCCACCACCTGCCTTTCTGGATGGCAGCTTCGTCATTTACTCTTGGCTGTGAGAAGAGTCAGTCTCATGAGCTGATACATCATGCTCTTTGTGACACATGATCTTGGAAAGAGAGCCTGTCATTAAGGCTGGTGACTGAAGAAAAGAAAAGGAAGTTCAAGGAAGTGTGAAATGTGGCAGAAAGAAAGGAGTGAGCCAGTTGGTTTTAACCTTTCTTAGAAGATCAGGCAAAAATTTGGAATTTCGTTCAATTGTGACTAGGTTGCTGGCTAGAAGATAAAAGCTGGAGAACTAAGATACTAAGACTAATATAAAACAGACCTATGGAAAAGACGGGTAAACGGTGCTGTCTGGAGGTTGCACGAATTATTTCACCCTTAGGCTACTTCTACTGTTTACCCTTTCTTTTTTAACTACTGTAAGAATTCTGCTAAGGACGTTTCTTACAGCTGACGTTGAATGTGGCATAGAGTCACGGTTATCTCTTGGGGTAAGTTCCTGAGGCTGGGAGAGCTGGCTCGACAGAATGCGTGTTTTAAACTGTACTCAACAGGGTGCCCCAATTTTCTCCCCAGCAACCATTCTATGAGAGTGAATGTTTATCTCCCAAATGCGAGGCAACTATTTTAATTTTGGACATTTTGTTAGGTGAGGAATGCGGTCTTGGGCGGTTTACATTCCCATGTGTTTGACGACCAGTAGTAAACTCTCCCTGTAAGCTCTTACGTGATGGCCAGCCAGTTATGTCGCTTCGTTTTGTGCTCCCTTTATTGCTGGGACAATTGTGTTTTCTTTTGTTTTACCTGGTTCTCTATGTGGGGCAGGACAGAACTGTTAAGGCCTGGTTGCCACCCTCTCCCAGCCCGTGACAGCCTCAGTTGACAAAGAGGACCCTCGCTGGCAGAGCCGACTGCCCCCTCCTGCCCTCAGCCCCCTCCTGTTCCTCCAGCCCCGCTTCCGACCAGTTCTTAGATTCGTGCTGCAGAATAAAAAATGACCTAGAGAAGGATTAGTCTTGGAGCTTAAAGGAGCAGGGAGAGGATTTAAGGAGAGAGCGTGGACAGTTGATGGGGTGAAGATAGGGTGGGCTAGGAAGCTGGAGCGGGGCAGACTTGGGGGTGCTTGGTTAAAACAAATCTGGGAATAGAGGACTGTGTAACAAATTGCCACACACTGGGTGGCTGATGAAACACACATTACAGTTCCAGAGGGCGGAACTCCAGCGCAGGTCCGCTGAGCCAAGCCGAGGTGCTGGCCGGCAGGCCCCCCGAGGCCTGCGGAGGACCCTTCCTCTTCCTCCTCCTCCTCCAGGGCCACATTCCTTGGTTTCTGTCCCCTTCCTCCAGCTTCCAAGCCAGCAGCCTAGCAGGTAGACGGTCCTCACGTTGCCAAACTCTGTGTCCAAGCCCCCTCTGCCTCACTCTTACAAGGGCCCTGGGGTCGCCTTGGGCCCACCTAACAGGAAGACCTCTCCACCTCAAGATCCTCCGTGAACACATCTGTGGAATCCCTCAGTCGTGGCCCAGGACTTGCCATGCACACGTGCCTGGTCTGGCCTTAGGGCCCGGATCTCTTCGGGGGCAGTGAGTCAGTGTACTTGGGGAGGAAATGAGGAGCCTTGGGAAAAGGCAGCAGGGGTGCAGTGGACCCCACCGCTCATCCGTCCAGCATGCCCTCTGCCATGGCCGCTCCTGGAGGCAGCTGGGAAGTGGGGTTTGTTCGTTTGCAAGCATGGGCCCTGATGGCGTAAGTCTGTCCCCGTTACCACCCCCTGGTTTCAGTGGTGTGCTCCGGAAAGGTGGCGTGAACTAATCAGGCCTGCTCAGCGCCCTCCAAGCCCACCTGCACGGTCACGGGTCGTCTCCTCCCTGCTCGACTTAGTGCCAGCTACCCTGGGGGGTCGGGAAAGAAGCCCAAGGGATTGCAGCCTTTACAAAAATTATTGTAAACCCTGTAGCACTATTTCACTTTTCACATTATGTGGGTGAATTATTTTTTTTTAATTAAAGTGGAAAAAATAATTTGCCTCAAAAGAGAGGCAACGAATTAATTTCAAAGGATGGTTTCTTTTTCTCCAGAATGTCCTTTGCTTTATCACTATTTCTGAAGCTGCTCGCTCTGGGTGTGTTCGGGATGACAGCCCACCTGAGACATGTTTCCGGCTTCGTAGAGAGGGAGCAGGAACGCGTCACGACGCCGGACTTGTCAGTCCTCTTTGGGTTTCTTGGGTGGCTCTGGACGGGGGGGCTCCTGTGATGATTTGTGACGCCAGACTTCTTATTGGCCGCCTCCCAGCACGGAGCGTCTGCGAGGGCCACCTGCTCAGCCCGCCTCCTGTCGGTGGAAGGGGACTTCCTCCCTGAAGGCGTGTTTTTCAGAAGCTGCTCTGGCTCCAGGGGCTCAAATCCAGAGTCTCTTGCAGGAACTGCTTCATGTAATAGAAGTCAGATCACCACCTGCCACACATTGTTCCCCCACCTTTGAACTTGGGACTGTGTTTGAAAGAGAATCCCCACCGTCATGGTTCTCCTGAAAGACATGTCCCTCCGCTTGTTCTCACTGCCATGTCCCCCCCATTGTTCTGGGGCCGTGGGGGGACAGGTTGCCCTAGCGGAGGACGGCAGCGTCTCGTTTCTTTCCAGGCATCCCACGGTCCGAGGCAAAGAATGCTCACAGGTGTGCACGATGAACAAACACATTCTAAAAATGGCAAAGGGTTTTGAAGGTTGGTGAGTTTCGTGTCATCAAGTGAGGAAAACACCTGCCAGAAAATTCCTGACACCCTGTCACCTTGTATCCAGGTATTTCCGTTTACGGGCAAGTCATCACTGAAACTCAGAATACGATGTTTAGAATTAAGGGAGGGCTTAGAAAGGGCGTAAGGTAGCGTTTCTCAAGGCGAGGTCATGGGCCACTTGCATCAGAATCGTTTGGGATGTTTGCTCACCGTTCGGATCCAGGTGCTTGGGCCCACTACCTACTGAATCATGGCTACAGAGATGAGACCCATGTACTTGCCCAGAAGAGACGATTTCTAACTATGCTGAAATTAGAGATTAACTGGCCCAGACTAACCCCACTCTCCAATTCTCAGACGACCTTGACATTCACGTCTGCTGTGTCTCCTCTGCAGATGAAGACGTACATGCATCCTCCTCCCAGATCAAGGTTCCAGCAGATTCGAAGGTTCTATTCCCAGCCTGTGGACAGACCTCTTCTCGCTGTTCCTTGTGTGGTGGAGAGAGCATGAGCCCTGGTCTCCTCCTCAACCAGGAGGGCGCTGACCTCATAGTGAGGGCTCTGGCCTGACCTCAGCTAAATCCACTTCCCTCCCAAAGGCCCCACCTCCAAACGCCGCCCCATGGGATTAGCTTCAATACGGGAGTTTTGGGTGGATGCCAACACTCAGTTCAGAACATTACGTCCTGTCCCCCTAGTTCATGCTCCTCTTACCTGCAAAATACACTCATTCTATCTTAACAGCCCTAAAATGATTAACTCCAGCATCCATTCTCAAGTCTAACATCCAACGTCTCATCTAAGTATCATGCAATCAGACATGGGTGAGACTGGAGGTCGGGTTCCTGCTGAGGCACAATTCCTGTCCAGCTGTGAACCTGTGAAACCAGATCAGTCAGGTGCTTCCAAAATACAAAGGTGGCCCAGGTGTAGGGCGGACCTGCCCATTCTGACAGGGAGGAGTCCTCAGAGCTCTGTCGCTGGGAGTCACGTCCCCAGGGCTCTGGGCGACCTGCTCCCACGGCTGCGGGACACCCCCGTCCTGTGGCTGGGGTCAGAGGCTGGCTTGCCGGAACTGAGGCGATGCCTAGATGGTCTCTGAACTGTCTCCGTGGTCAGTCTTCCTCTTGTCATGAAGAAAGGGGCATGCTCACGGCCTACTTCCATTCTGTCCCATTTTCACTGTTTCCTTTGGCCCCACTGGCAGGGTTTCTATTCCTGGATTCAAAGACTGGGGTCTTTGCTTCACTCCCATCTTAATCTCCATAGCCAGTGGTCGGTCAGCCAGGCCACCCTGAAGGCCTCACCCACTGGAGATTAGGGTTCCGACACGTGGACTGGGGGGCCATGAACATCCGGTCCATACAACTGCCCTGATCCAGTTAGAGGGCTCAATGTCGCTGACCTGTGAGGGTCCTGGGTCTCCGAGAGTCCTGCTTCTCAGAGTGGGAAGCACATGTTACTCCTTGGGCAGCATGGCAGTTCTAGAGAAAAAGTGATGACACAACCCTGCTCACATATGTTTTACAACTTCGAGATATAGTATTAGTCATCCTTTCAGAATCCCACTGCATTCCTCACGATCATATCTTAAGGGTTGTGCGATGCCCCCAGAGCTGTGCGGATGTGTCTGCCTTGGCTACGATTCAGCTGACAGTCCCGTTTCCCGTGGCATCTGTGTTCTTAAGTTACTGTCACAGCTAATCTCTAGTGATAGAAATCAGAGGGTAGGAGGGCTTGGGCACAAGGGGCTTCCCCAGAGCTGCTGAGAGGTGGGAGAACTGGCCTGGGTACCACTAGCCGACCACGCGCAGCTGTGTGCATGCACATGGGACTCAGGAAGAAAGGGGCCCCTTGGAGTCGGGGCCGCCTGCCGGGACTATTTACTCGCTCCTGCATGTAAAATGAGGCACTCACAGATTTGGACATCCAGTGAAATCCATGCAAGTGGGAGGCAGTGGGCATCTCAAACCTGGCTAGACCTCCCTGGTGTTCCTGGGTACCATCTGTGCCTGCTTAAGCAAGGGGGAAAGAGAGGAGGGAGATGGCAGGGCCCTCTCTGCCCTGTGCTCTGCACCTGGTGAGGCAGGTGGGCAGAGTTGCTGGATTTCAAGTGGACACCATAGAAAGATGTCAGGCTTAAGTCACTTTGATGGTGCCTCACCAAAGAGGGCTGCCAGGCAGACAGGGGAGCTCTGGGCTCATCACAGGAGACAAGGACTCGGGCAGCCTCTGGGGGCAGCAGCTGGGAAGGGGGCTCCTGGGGGTGTAGGCTGGTGCCTCTCCCAAGAGAATGTGGCCAAGGAAGCCACCTTAGAGTCCCCTATGGAGCACACACATGCCTCACTGAAGAGCCACCCCTACACAGAGAACCACAGTAATGCCAGTTGGAAAACCAAAGCACCTCGAACCTTTTCCCTAATTCATTCCCTCTGTCCAAGGAGAGGGGACGGAGGCGCCAGGCTCTGGGGTGAGGGCTGGCTGCCTCTGAGCGGCAGGGCAGAGGTGACACGAGATCGGGAAAGTGGCTGGAGTTCAAAGTGAACTGGAGTGCTATGGGCTTTCAGATATTTCAAGTCTCTTATAGTCCCACTGGGAAGTGGCCCAGAAGCTCTGGGATTTGCCCGAAGCATCCGTAAATGCTGGAAAGAGAGATGCAACTTGCTGAGTTTGAAAGCAAAGATTAGAGAAAAACAAAAGCCATTTCGTGTTGCCTGATTTAGCTCAGAGTGTTCAATAAATCCAGTTACAAGGGTTTTGAAGTATAGTTCAGCATGTTAGTCCATAGCTTGAGCAGCTTGGGTTTATGGCCTGAGGACCAAAGATCACAATTCTTAATGCTGAGAATGGGATCTCAGAGTTCATCAGGAATCCATTATGGGACGGACAACTTGATCATAAAATGCTAAATTTTCTCAAAGTAATTACTTACTTTCCTAATTGAAGAGGGACACTCGTATTGGGTATGTCTTAAAATCACATCTATATGCTGCAACAGATTATGAAGAAATTCATCTTAGATCCAGTGTAACTAGGGAGCACTTGCCTTTAAAAAAAAATTATTCAGCACTTCCTAGGTGACAGGTGCTAAGAGGTGCTTTGCATATATTAAATCAATATGTAAAAAAAAATTTTTTTAATGTTCTGATGTTGCTTCTACATGTGAAAGTTCTTTGCAAACTATAAATGCTGCATAATTATCAGGGGCTCTTGCTGATATTAGAATGATACTGACACTACAGCAAGATTTTTCCTTCTTTCAGAAGGTAACTTGGGCTATATGAATGTGAATTTAAGATGGAAGAACTGGTCATTGAAATGAATGAAATGGATTAGATGAATCAGATTATTCATTAAGTAAAATGAATTAGAATGAACACCGTTCAGTCTGCACGTTCCCTAGTCCTGTTCTGCCTCTTTCCCTCTTCAGGGGGCACGGCCCTCTCCTCCATCCCACCAGCATCTGGGGATTGGGGCCCCCTGCTGGGGAGGGCCAGACACTTTCCCTTGTGCCTCCATGAGGGAATTCTCCATTCTACACCCAAATTATGCGTGTGCTTGTGTGATGTCCCCAGCCAGACTGCAAAGCATGAGAATGGCTCTTCGTGGAAGGGATCTGATCTTGTTTCCTATCCAGCAGCCAGCACCTTGAACACCCATGGGTTGAATTGATCAGAACTGCATTGGAACGAATTCCTGGGGCAAACATGAATGGCAACACTTTGGTTTTAGAAGCAAAGCCACCTGCCTATGTCCAGCCTGACCTCACTCTTTGACGTGGACAGTGTGGTCACGTGGAGAGTGTGGTCATGTAAGACGGGTCCCTCTGGGAAGCCCCGGCCACCAGGCCTTGGCATCCTCACGGATGCAGTGCCTGCTTCTGCCACCGGACCAGGAAACCTCTCTGTTCAAGGCCTTTGGGTGTGGCACTCGGAGGGGTCTGGTCCCCCCAGTGAGCCTTACGTTTGCTGCTCATCACACCCGAGGCTCCATGTAGGCATGTCCATACACAGCGTGCATGTGCCACTTAACCCCACAGTAACCCTACAGGGTGCCGACTGTTTTGGAGAGGAGAAAATGGGGAACCAAGACTTTACATAACTTTTAAGATCACCGTTTGTCAGTGGTGGTGGTGGTTTTGGATCTGTCCTCAGAACTCAAGCTGTGAGATAAAAACGCTCTACGTGGCTTCCTGTCATCCTCTGAACAGTGGGACTTGGCCTGATGCAGTTTAAGCTTCAGTTGCTTAAGGTGAGTGGAGCGAAACCCTGGTGATGGTCTGTGCGGTTCATCCCTTCCCACCCTTCAAACAAATGATAAACCCTGCTATTTGGTTTGACACCAAGAAGGATGTGTGGTCAAAGTATCTCAGAGGTTTCCTCAGCTCTGTGCTTCACTTCACGCCTATGGATGCACCTGAAAGTCTTAATTTAGAAGTGTGTGTTCATTACTCTTTGCCACATACTGGACCTGTTTTGCAGAATTAAATCACTGGATGTGAATTTAACATGAAGCCACAGATGGCGCCAGAGGACTGAGCAACACAGAATTCGTTTCCAAAGAGCCTTTGCACTGTTACAAGCGACCTGCAGGCTGTGGGAAGCTGGGTGTTGGTCGCCAAGCCACCACCTGTTGTACCTTCCAGGAAGGGAGGGGCTCCGTCTCTCTGCTCATACCCAATGCTGCTGCTTATGCGCACCGTGGAAATCTCTGATGCAAACACACAGGCCTCGTCTTCTCGCAGGGCCCCTGGAGGTGCAGAGGTGGGATTCTCCCGGCTCTCTCTGGAACAAAGCGGGGTAATGCTCCACGATGCGTTCCCACAGAACCGCCTTACTATCGTTCTTGCTGCAGGGTTGTCAGATCTACGAAGATGTCTGCTAGACAAGCGGGGGCGTAAGAGAGCCACATGGCCTGGACTTGGCAGCGTATTTTTGTGAAGAAAGCAAGACCGGCTACGGCCTCCCAGACAGAAAATGACCAGACTGAAAACCGGAGGCTTCCCAAAAGTCCGGGAGGCCGGCAACAAGGTGAATTTGATCGCATCTCTAGCCAGAGCCCTGCACACACTCTGTGCCCTACATGGAAGGGGGAAAGGTGGGCCTCAGCCCGCAGGGGAACAGGCGGTTCCCATCGACAGTTGCCGCCCACCTCACCGTCTTCCATCTGCCATTGGCCCAGCTTGCAGACACGGGCTCTTCCAGAGGAACCAGCCGCCCCACCTGCGCCCCACCCTGCCACACCTGGCCCGGGCCGGCTCAGGACAGGCTTGGATCTCAGCCGCGCCACAAAAATGGCCGCTGAGAACCCTTTGAGTTTCTGCGCGCAACCCGGTCCGCCTCTTACGTCAGAGACAACTGCGGATGTGCACAACTCTGTGCGTGATTGGAAATTTGAAAGTCGCCTTGTTAGCATAAGGTGTAACCAATCAGAAGAGACCACACCCTATATATACCGTGTTCTGAGCTGCAATAAATGAGCTCCTGCTTCAACTGAGCTCCCAGTCGCTTCTGATCATCTCCGGGACGGCGGAGGCTGCGGAACCGGCGGACAGTCGGCTCTTACCTCCCTTGCCTCGCCTTGTCGGGGTGTGCCTCTCCCTCCCTTCCTTTCCCTCCGCTGGCTCGGAGGGTCACAGAAAGAGCTAGTAATCCTGACGGTGAGCAGGACCTGCAGGGGAGAGGCTAGAAACCCCGACACCCACCTGCACCATCAACATTTTAATGCGCAGCTCAGGGTTTAGTTCTATCACACGGAGACGCTGGCCGCAGCTGGAGCCTGCCTGTGCCCGGGGTGTGCCTGGGGGTCACTTTTCTGGCTCATCTGGTGGTTCCGTGGCTCCCCTCGGTCATGTGTCACCTCATTGGAGAGGCCCCTCCTGACCAATCTGTCTAAAAGAATGTCCAGCTGCCCTCTCAGCTCCTTGCTTCGTTACATCCAGTACTTTTCAGAGTTCAAATCATCTCTTTTCATATGCATTGGTCTGCCCAGCTCCTGGGAGTTTACAGTCAGGGCAGGCAGCAGCATTTGGGGCCTGGGCTCCTACTGTCTTCCCCGCCCTCTGGAGAGGGTGTGGCCTGCTGCAGGACGCACCATGTGGATGAAACGAATGAGCGAATTGTGAGCGGTAGGTGGGTCCACGTCTCTACTTTCTTCTCGTTATGAAATTTGATCAAAAAATAAAGTTTGGGTCAAAGCCATTACAGAGAAGACTGGGTCAACAACACACACAACTAAATTATGCCTCAGCAAAAGACAGTGCATAACCAGAGGGGATTATAGAAAACCTAAAGGGATATATTCTGCCCAGTGATAAGGCACCAGAACACTTGTGGACAGTGATGGAAAGGACAGCACAAAGGCACAGGTGCTGGTGGGTGAGCTACTGTACGTAAGGTGTACTGTCCCCATGGGAACTGAATATCCCGCTTCTAAAAGGGCAGGATACGGTTGGCACGCTCCAGGTGTATCTGCAGTTTGCACAACCGCATGGGACCTCCACCAACTCCCTGACCCAGCAAAGAGGGGCGGCTTGAATTCTTTATTTATAGCCATGTACAAATCACATTATCTCACGGATTTCCAGATGGCCTGGAAAAGATTGTTCCAGTACTTCCAGAAAGGCTTCCCTGCCCGCCCTCCTGGGGCTGGTTTAACGTGCAGTGGACTGGCGAGTCGTGGCATTTGTTAGCTCATTTCTCTGACCTCCTTAGCACGCGAGCATCTTGAAGGCGGGGGCTGTGCCAGTCCCTGTTCAGTGCTGCGTTACCAGCCCTGCCTGGTAAGGTGATGAAGCAAGAACAACAGGTTAAATGTTTATTGAGTGAATGGGTGGATCCACTGAGCACTTCTTATGCTCCAAGCTGTGCCCTATATTCTTACATCCTTTTTTTTTTTTTTCCATTTCATTTCACACAGCCCTGTCTGGGAGATTAACTAGTTTTACCCCCATTTTACAAATGACGAAACTGAGGCTTAAAAAAATTAAGCAATATAATGAAACCATGATTGAACAATACCAGCTGGAGGAAGTTGCCCAGTTTCAATGATATTTCACTGAGCTGCGTGAATCACTGTGGGGAAAGGAGGTGGCGAAGAACTGTCTGGAAACTCTTCCCACCACAAGAGTGTTGAACCTGCTACATACCCTGGTGCCTTGCACGCTGTAATTCTCTAAATATTACTACTTAAGAGGTGAGAAGGGAGACATCCCTCAAAAGAGGATAAAAAAAGGCTTTGATCAAGTTTGGTATTCAGTGAGATTAAAAGTACACTTTATAGGTCCACTTCTGACGGCGGGGTGGTCTAGGTATTCTGAAAACATCAGCCACTGCAAAAATCAAGTCGCTTGATTGCATTTGTTCCAAGCATGGCTGGACTCTGCAGAAAGTAAAGTGTGACCTGCAGCAATGGTGGGGCTGATTCCAGAGTGTGGAAAAGTGCAAACCACACGGTCCCTGAGACGAAGTCTGATCTCAGAAAACTGGTGCTGTGAGAGATGACTGCCGGTGGAGAATCAGTCTGGGCACGGGTCCTGAACACAAGGACCCCATTCCACCAGGGCCATTAAAGGGATACGGCCTCAGAACAGGGGCCAGAGCATCACAGCTGCTGGGGCATGGTGCCGGCAAGGCCATCTGCCGGTCTCCACAGCCGGATCACGGCCGCAGACAGGCAAGAAGCCAAAGGGCAAAACCGGGCAAAACCATGCAAAACAAAAATGTTCACCCAGGAAACTGTAACCCAGAGCTAGACCCACTTGAGCTTGGGGGGGCAAAGGGTTGCTCCCTGCAGGGCTTGGCAACCCTCCAACTAAGGAAATGGAATGAAAGTGGCTTCAGACTGGCAGTGCCCTTGGCACCAAACAGAAGCACGTGCAGATCCTCTCCGGGGAAAAGGTCCTCCATCCAGAGCCCTTGGGGCTCCCGGAGAATGAGCCGCGTACAAACTCATAACCCCAAGTTTCCAAACCAACTGCTGGTAGTTTGAGGATTGGCAGAACTCCTAAAAGAATGAAAATAGGGTATGCGTCTTCTAAGAGAAGACAAAAGAGGACAGAATAAGGGTCCAAAGAAAGCAAGGAGCAAGAAGAGAAAATATGTATTAAAAGAGCACAAAATAATTTAAGATAAATACAACTAAATAACTGATAACGCAGAAAGGTGAAGGGTCTAAACACATCTGTTAAAAGGCACAAAATGTGTTAGAAGATTAAAAAGACACTAAACTGAGTTATCTGTTGTTCATAAGAGCGTGACATGCCAGATAAGGACGTAGAAGTGACGGAAATGTCAAGAGGGAAAGGTGGATATGAACACAGCAGCCAAGTACTGACCAAAAGAAAGCTGATGTCTCGTGACTAATATCAAACACAATGGTTTTTGAGACTTAAAACATTGGAGTGTAGAAATTAATGAATTATGATGAAAGTGTCACTTCATCAGAGAGAGATCTAATTCTAAACATAATCACCTAAAATTGCAGCAAAATGTACAAAACTAATTCCAAGGAAGAGATGACCGATTTCTATTTCTCTCAGGATATTTCTCTGCTCACCTCAGTGATTATAGGGCGGCCAGACGCACCCACACCCCACACACCCCGCACATTAGAAAATTGGACTACACAGTTAATAAGGTGGAATTTAGTGGGTGTATTTGAAACTAGTATGTGGAAAGAATGCAATTTTTCTCAAATGTACATGACACAGTTATAAAATTGGGGCATGTCCTAAGCCATAAGCAAACTTCAACACATTTAAATAATTTAAACTAATTATTTGTGTACAGAATGAATTATGTCACCACAGTGCAGCTAAGCTTGACAGCAGTAACAGAGTGATAATAAAATAATAAAAAGTGTGCCACGTGCTCAGGCATTTAAAAACTCATGAATCAAATACAAAAAATGGAACTGTATAAACATTAATTAGCATTGAATACTAAGAAAAACACTACTTGATGCAATGTGATTTTGTGACTATGTAGCACATGAGATTATGAAGGAAACAGGAAAAAAAGATTTGAGGCAATTTGGACAGTTCTCGTGGATAGTTCCTTGAAATCATAAGCACTTCCAGATGAATATATTTTATTGGGAATTGATGCCTATCGTAGCCTGATTTTTATTATACTGGAGCATCTCCAATTTCAGCCTCTGTAACTTCATATTATAGGCTGATTTGTGTCCCCACCCAGATTCATATGTTGCAACCCTCCCCCCCAGTACCTCAGAATGTGACTGCATTTGGAGGTAAAGAGGCAGTTAAAGTAAAAGGAGGTCATTGGTGTGGACCCTACTCTAACCTGTGTCTCTATAGAAAGGGGAGATGGGTGCCCGACACACAGACCGCGTGAGGACGCAGCGAGAAGGCGGCGTCTGTGAGCCGAGCAGGGAGGCTGCACAAGGAACTGCACCTTGGACTTCCAGCCTCCGGGGCTGAGAACATAGGCCTCTGCTGCTTGAACCACCTGGTCCATGGCACTGGGCAGCCCCCCTGAAATGATTTCCTAAGTGAGCACAAGTCGCAGCGACTCAGGTGCCTCCACATGGTTTCTCGGTGCAAAATTAACTCTTCAGTGTCCGCATCTAGGGAAAAAGGCACCAAGAGGTATTTCAACGATGCTGTTTAATCCCTATTTCCTCGGATTTCAGAAATAGTCCCCTTATACCCTCCTGGCTGGACACAGTCTGGGAAAGGCAAGGAAAAGGCTTTGCTCTGCCGATCCGCCCTTTACCGCTCAGCTGTTGGCTTCAGACTGTGACCTGAGACTTGGCAGTGCCAGTCCAACCTCTGCTCACTCTCTGACTCCAAGGGGACTCCGCAGGGCAGCTCCTGTGCCTGACTGTGTCCATGTTTCCTAACACAACCAAGACCAAGAAAACACGACATGGGTTCGTGAGGTCCTGACACCGCGCAGCTCAGAGTTCAGGCGGTTCACCGTGGTCATGGGAAACTGAGGCCGCGGCTGTTTTCTTGCAGCTGGCCCGCCCATGACAGGAATTGCTCAGAGGTGCATCTGACACGTGGAACTAGATGTCAGAGGCTTAGGAAGCCGGGTGAAGAAGGGTCTGTGTCACTCTGCTGGAACCTTGGTTACTAAAGACTGAAAGAAATAGGAACTCATAGATTGCTGTCTCTGCCTCTAAACTGTGTCAGTTAGACAGGTAAGGGTTTGTCCCTTTGCCTTCACGCTGGAGAGCTAAAGTGGAAAGACTGACTCAAATCCTTAAAGAAATCCGCCAAACTTGGGGTCAGTCTTCACAGACATTCATCAGAGTACATGACCTATGTTAGGTGGACGACGGAGAGGTGTGGGATGGAGACATTTAAAGCCATGGGATAACCTGGCAACAACTCCCATTCGCTTTTTATTCATTCACAAATGACACCCTGAGTTCGCGATTTTTGGAATGAACTGCTCGAGGCATAAGACAATGAAACAATCGACAAATAAATGAGTATTTATCAAATAGTTAGCAAAGTGTAGGTGATGTGGAAGCCCAGCGCCGCTGCAGCTGATGATGCAATTTTACATTCTGTGTTTGCAACTGTTTCAAAAACATAATAGCTGGTGGAGGTTGAATTTCGGTAGTAACCGATCTTAGACCAGCCATGCTATAAAACTGTATCATGTCATCATGATATGCAGTCACCCTATGTCATCATATCATATCTTTGCCCAACCTTTGTGGTATGGTTATCATTCCCTTGCCAACATTTGCAAAATCAGATGTCAGTTTCCATGACCGCTAATTAAATGTACTGTCCCAGGGTGATTTCTCTTCCTTTATGATAAAGCGATCCGAGTCCATTAGCAAATCATGAATTGAGCTATTGATTCAAGTTAACCATCGATACAAATACAGTGCCTACTGTGTGCCAAGGGCTGTCTTAGATCATGGGCTAGAACAACTCTGTCTGCACAGCCAACCCAGAATCAAGTTGTCTTGAGGGTGTTTATTATTTCATATTACTGGAAGTGCAGAGGAGAAGGGAGGGGGGACGGCACGTTCAGGGCCTGGAAGACACCTTCCCGGACGCACACATCGGGCCTGTCTGTCCTGCCACCCTCAGCGTGGCTCCATCGTGAGCCTGGCTTCCCTCAGGGTCTTAAGCAGCCTCAGTAGTTTTCCAGGGAAGTTATTTGGATCAGACAGTGTCCAGACGCTGAAAAAGGATTTCTCTTCTCATGTGTCCTTCTAAAGAGAGCGGAAACTTTACCCAGAATCTCCCGGTGGACCACTGCCTACACTTCATTGGCGCACATGGTATGTCTGGGACATAAATACTTGTAAAACTTATCTGCATTTAATGTCACTGCAGTAATCGTTAGCTATACTTTCTCATCAGTCTAAAGCACTTGTGTTTGAGGGGATAATTACGGATATTTTAATTAATTTCTGTAACAAACGTGACAATTTCGGTGTGGAATAGATCAGTAGGGGGGAGACCAGAGAGGAAACACAAGATACTGAAATATTTTTGGTTTGTCCAAAAAAAAAAAAAAAAAAGGCTTACAATATGGTCCAAAATTTGGAAGTGAAAAGGACGGGGACACTGGGTGAAGCATTTAAAAAAATAATTGACAGGACTTAAAAACCTTCTCTAATTTGGCTGGTTCATTGAGGGTGAAGGTGTGAGCGTGCATACCCAAGGGGATCGACAGAATGGACACTTTTTAATCCTATTGCTCTTATTTGATGATTCTTCTGCTGTAACTTTCCCTTATCATTTTTGCAAAGAGGCTGTTATCAATTTAGCAGCTTTGACATGACATCTTTTCTTTAATACGTGATCAAAATAAATTCCTTCTGATGCCTGTATCCTGGACTATAGTGGGAGTTTAATTTCCAGAAAAGACAACCAACCCGTAGAAGTTTTTAAAAGCTGAAATAACAACGTTGTTCCCCTTGTAGAATCACAACTGTGTTGAATTTAAGCAAATGTAATTAGGCCTGGAAATCAAATTAAAATATGGAAGACACTCTTTCTGCCCTAAGACATTCCCCTCTGTGCAAATCAGACAGAAAACATGTGTAATTTATGAGAATGCTGATTAAATTACCCTTCAGCAACCACCTTTTCATAGTATTGCTTCTCCTCCCTAAACCACACAATAATCCCCAAAGATGAGGTGATCCTGCAAGAACACTTTTTCATAAAGGAATTTAATAAAATAAAATTAAACAAAATTTGAGAATTGATAGAATGATGACTGGAGTCACTGGACACGATAACTTCTGGGAAAGCCTGTTCTCCACGTTCACAGTCCTGTAAGTCAGACTATGAATCCAAAACGGGTTGAAAATTGGGTTTCTGTTTTGTGTTTAGACGCCAATTAATCAGTTGTACATGTGCTTCTGCGACAGAAAAAGTTTGCTGGTCTATCTTTGGGTTCACTCGTTTCTCAGCTTTACACGTAGATAGAGAAAAAGGCACCCTGATTTGGTGAGATAAGGCAGAGAAAGAGGCCAGAATCAGTGTAGTGGACCTCCTTCCAGCAACACGCGGCTGTCTGTGAGTCTGGCTTCCTACAAGGTTCTCCTCCTGCTGTGTGTCAGGGAATTTGGCAGCTATGGGACCTGTGAGGCCCAGCCGCTGAGGGTGCTGCGTGCAGTGCCGTCTGGGCGAAGCCAAGTGACTCCACCTCTCACACATTTCCACTTAGATCACCAAAGGAACGTGACACGAGGGGAGCATTTTACCAGCACAGCTATGGGGCCAGCATGCCTCCAACGGCAAGACATCTCAGCACGAGTCTGTGCAGCCACAACGAAGGGGAAAGCTGATGCATCTGGAGGTCACATGAGGAGGAAAGCTCGACAGGAGAGTGGGGGTAATAGACGCTCGGGAGAGCCCCACGGGCATCCCTGGGCTGAGGGAGGTGGCCTCCACTATCAGCTTCAGGGGTCCACAGAAATCGCCAGGTCTGGTTTGAAGGCAACCATCCTACCTTGCCACAAATTGCAGCCCAGAAAATTCCCTGCATCCAATCTGTAATGATAAAAATTCAATCACGCCACAGTGTATATATATCACAGCATCGCACTGTCAGCGCTAAATATACGCAATTTTTATTTGCCAGTCATCTTTCCATGAAGCTGGGGGAGAAGAAGTAATACATGTGCATTGTGGGGACTTTGAAGATACTTAGCTATCATCTGACCTCTCTGAAAAACCATCACTAAGCTTTATGCTTCCTGATATTTGCATGCATGTGCGTGTTCACAGTATGTACGCTTTCTCTTCTTGCTTTTTTGAATTCAGTCTTATTTATGTCACGATCATTCTATAATCACAAAAATTATTTCAAAGTAAGATTTTACTGACAGCATAAATGGCTGTACCATAATATGTTTAACCACTTCTCTGTCGCTGGGTATTTACATTGCTTCTAACTTTCCTTTGTTATTACTATTTATTATTATTATTTAGAGCAGAATCGCTAGAGACAGTGTATACTATGAAGGTGCTGGAAAATAGATTTTCTAACCTCCTTTAACAGGGTTTGGGTTCACTTGCTCTGCACTGCCGGGACGTGAGGGGCTGTTAAACCATCCTTGATGGTCCTGGTACACACTTAAATATAAAACTTACGAGCGCTATATATTCTTCACTCAGGAGCCCTAGTCTCTAACCGTAATGAAATTTGTGAGTTGGACGTGGCCTTTCATGGCTTTTCCAGAGACATATTTTTGGGGCTGACCAAGGGACACCGGCGCTTATTACACCTGCCACAAGCCGATGGACTGTCCCTGCCCTGAGCTGAACTTGGCACTTTTATTTCACGGCTTGCATAGGAAATCTAATTTTACAGTCAAGTCCTGCAGGTGTCTGAGAACAGCTTTATGCTAAACATATATTCACATAACAGGAATGATGCGTTAGGGCGCGTTTGCATCCCTAGTAAGGCAGGCTGCGAATGTGTAATGTAGAGCGGACAGAAGCCCATGCATGATGAGCCGTGCTTCCTTGACAGCCGGGCTTTTCTTGGTCGGTTCTGCAGAACAGAGCACAAGAATATGACGCCTTTGTGAGGCTGTGTTTTGGGCAATGTTTCTCTGAGCACACAGGTATTGGAGTACCACGGGTTCCTCTTTTCCCCTGAGAAGGGTATAGCTGCTCACAGGTGGGAAGGAGGGATGTGATGAAAAGTAGAGTTTATAACCAGTGGCTCTAAAGACGGTGCTAGGACACGCATGGCCCAGAGGCAGAGGCGCACTCAGGATGGCCGCTAAGGACCTGGAGGGACTGGCTGCCGAAGCCCCACGTGGAGGGGTGTCGTCATCCTCTGGAGCATGGTGAGTTGCTTCCTTTTTAAGCAAACTTACTTGTACCAGTCATCTGAACACTTTAAGACTCGAGCACATGCTCTGTGTATGGACACCTAACGATGGGAGGTTTCTTACATCTTGTAAAACATCAGTGGTTTCAAGCAAAAGAGAACCGGCTCTTTTGAGCTTTCAGATAAAGAAAGATAGAACTGAGTTGTCAAGAAGAAAAAAAAACGAAAACATTTTTCTATGTGGTATCTTGGGTTTTGTAACTCAATCTGCCTAAGCCTTTCGGGATTTTCAAAATAGCAAAAGGCAGACACAGTGTTTTTGATCAGGACCACTGCCAAAGTGACGTGAGAAACCTCACCCAACACTTGGAAATAAAGCTGGAAGATGACTGCATGTCCTTTCACTGTCAGATGGGGGCAGGATTTCACAAGCCTTCCCCTAAAGGTTATTTATTATCTAGAGAATACACAGAAGTTTGACTCTGTTACCACTTGATTTAGCAGTGTGTTACAGTTCTAAATTACATGCTCGCTTACTTATTTCTGTCTGGTAAAAAGATAATTCTGAAAGATGACTTCTGTTACCCTATGGCACACTATGTAGTTTTCTATCTATTAGCAAACTCATTTCAGTGTTCCTTGGACTAACTCCATCCATCTTCATTCCTTGAATTGATCTTTGAACCTGTTTTACCATTCTCCAGGTCCCTCACTAACTGAGTTGAATAAAATGTCCACACCCGTTCATCCTGTATTTGTGACAAACATGAAAATGTTCATGAACATTGTTATTATCTGACAGCGGGGATGGCTTTGCATCATGGTTTTAAGAGTGCTCCACAGAGCTGAGGTTGCTTGGCAGCCGCAGGCTATAAACCTGAGGCCTGGGAGCTCCTTCCTTACCAGCAGAGCTGTCGACAGAGCCCCAGACATTGATACAGGGAGCTGCGAGGAAGCAGAGCCAAGCTCCTTGCCGCAGTCCGGGCTAGCAGCCCAGAGAGACTGGTGAGGCTGCCTTAGAGGAAGATGCAAGGACTTGGACAGACAGGGGAGGCGAACATATCCAGGGGCAGAAGCAGAACTCAGAAAGGCCATGGAAAACTAGAAGATTGGGTTGAACTAAACCACATGGAACATAAAAAAGAAAAACTATATTTGATGGCTCATGGTATCAACTGCAAAATATTTGAATCCCTTGACTCTGTATCCCCACATGTGTAAATCTATCCCAAGTTAATGATCAAAACTATGGAAAGAGATTTTGGCACAAAAATGTTAATTGCAATGTTGTTAAGAATAATGAGAAATTGGAAGCAATCGAAATGTCAACAATATGGGAATGATTAAGTAAATTGTAGTGCATCTAATTTGTGGATTTTTTCCCCTAACAAATTTAAAACAACACTTATTGTGAAATATAGCATATAATAGAAAAGCACATACTACATAGATCTGTAACTTACTGAATTATCTAAAAGTGAAGAGCTGGATAACCGCCACTCATACCAAAAAATGATGTATATTCCGTGCTCCCCAGGAGTTCGTTTCATGTGTTTCCTTCAAACCCTAAACCTCAAAACCTCTAAAATAATTATCATCCTAGATTTTATATAATCACTTAAAAAGCTTTTTGGGGGGATAGTTTTCCTGTAAGTATGTATCCCTGAATACTGTAGGTTAGCGTTTTTTGAAATTTATATAAATGAAATTATTGTATTGGATTTTTTTTCAATTTTTTTCCTTTTTGAAAAAATGGAGAAATTATATATATGCATATATGTACACATACACTATTCACCCATTTAAAATGTGCAATTCTGCAGTGTTAGTATTGTCACCAGGTTGTGCAGCCATCATCACTAATTCCGGAGTATTTTCATTACTCCGAAAAGAAACCCTGTGCCCGTCATTCCCACCCCTCCCTCCCTCAGCCCCTGGAGATCCCTAAACTACTTTCTGTCCTGATGGATTTGCCTATTCTGGATATTTAATATCATATAACTGGGATCATGCACTATACGGCTCTTGCAGCTGGCTTTCACTTCACATACTGTTGTCAAGGTCATTCGTGATGTAGCGCGTATGCAGATTTCATTCTTTTTATGCCTAAGTAATGTTCCGATACAAGCATCTAGCACATTTTACTTACCCATTCATGAAGCGATGGGCATTTGGATTGTTAGAAATAATGGCTATTAGAAACAATGTTGCTCTGAATATTCATGTGCAAGTTTTATGCATAGATTCACATTTCTATTAGGAATATACAAAAGTGTGCATTGCTGGACTGTGTGGTAACTCTGTGTTTAACTATCTGAGCAACTGCCAAGCTGTTTTTCAAAGCAACTGCTCCATTTTTCATTCCCACCTGCAATATGTGATGGTTCCAATTTCTTCCCATCATTGCCATAATTTTGTCCATAATTTTGATTGTAACTATCCTAGTGGGTATGAAGTGGTATCTCACTGTGGTTTTGACTTGCATTTCCCTCATGATTAGTTATTATAGAAACCTTTGCATACACTTGTTATACACGACACTTGTTTATCTTCTTTGGAGAAATCTATCTGAATCCTTTCTCCATATTTTATTGGATCTTTTGTCTTTCTTTGTTGAGTTATAAGAGTTCTTTATGTGGATTTCAGAGGGATTAAAGATGGCGGCATGAGAGGTGAGACAGAGGCTTCCTCCTAAAACCGCATATAATATGAAAATGTAATTAATACAACTAATTCTGAAAGAGCAACAGGAAAGAGGACTGCGCCAGACTGCACACACCTGGAGAAAAGAGCAGCCCTCACAGAACAGGGTAATGTACCAAAGCTGTGGCCCAGTGGGACCAAAGCCCTTCCTCCACTCAAGCTCACCAGTGAGGGGAAGAGAAATGGAGCAGGGAGGGAGTGGAGACCTGAGACTGCTGAATACATAACTCCAGAGATCTGCTCTGGGAGCACAAACCTACATTTCATGGTGCTTGCAGGATACTCTTGTGATTATGGGTTGGAAAGCTAAGACAGGCAGAATTCCTGGAGAGACTGAGATTCCAGCCACTTGTGGAAACCAGGGATCCATATCTGGCTGCTCTGGGACAAAAGAAAGGTGGCAGTCTGGGAGACTTCCTAACAAGGAATCCCTTAGCAAGAGGACTGCTAAAGGGGCAAGTATTGCATAAAGCTTACTGCTCAGGAGAGAGGACAGGTAGACAAAATCGCCCAGGTGCACTCTGCCCAGCAGGTTGGGAGCTTTGTGATATAGACTCTCACATTTAAGGAGGAAAAATAAATCTTCCTCCTTAGACGATCTTCAGGTGCTCCAGCTCCCTGACTGGCTACACAGCTCCAAGGACCCCCTCCGGGATATGCAGCCTACAGTGACTTTCTCCCGGCCAGTCCCACCTGGCTAGCAAACCAGCAAACCTTACCCTGGTGTTAACCCAGCCAGAGGGGAGACCTGTCTACAGCAATTACAAACGCAAAGCATAGAGGCTTATATCTGTGTGCTCAGCCCACTGGTTCAGGCAGTGGAGACAAGCATAGCAGCTGGGAAGCAGAAAACAGCTCTTTCCTCCCTCCAGGCACCAATACCACTCCCCTGTGACCCCCGACACTGCTTCAGAGTCTGAGCAGCTCCAGGGAGTAGAGCTTCTGGGCACTAGAGGATGCCATAAACAAATATGAAATGCCAAAGGAACCTGGTTCCGAGTAAAATTATTAATACAACTCCTGAGAAAGATTTAAATGACATCTACCTCATGACTCTTCCTAAAAGGGAGTTCAAAATAAAAATCACTAAAAAAAACGCTCATGGAGGTACTTAAAGATATTCAAGAACTCAGGAATGAATTCTGGTTGGAGATCCAATCATTGAAGAGCACAATGGAGGGTATTAAAAGCAGATTGGATACAGTGGAGGAGATAATAAGTGAAATAGAAACTAGAGAAGAGGAATATGAAGAAGCTGAGGCACAGAGAGAAAAAAGGATCTCTAACAATGAAAGAATATTGAGAGAACTGTGTGATCAACCCAAATGAACAATATTCGCATTATAGGAGTACCAGAAGAAGAAGAGAGAGAAAAAGGGATAGAAAGTGTCTTTGAGGAGGTAATTGCTGAAAACTTCCCCAGTCTGGGGAAGGAGATAGTATCTCAGGCCATGGAGATGAACAGATCTCGCAACACAAGGGACCCAAGGAAGACAACACCAAGACATATAGTAATTAAAATGGCAAAGATCAAGGATAACAACAGACTATTAAAAGCAGCCAGAGAGAGAAGTAAGATCACATACAAAGGAAAGCCCATCAGGCTGTTATCAGATTTCTCAACAGAAGTCTTACAGGCCAGAAGGGAGTGGCATGATGTATTTAATGCAATGAAGCAGAAGGGTCTTGAACCAAGAATACTTTATCTGGCAAGATTATCATTTAAATTTGAAGGAGGGATTAATTTCCAGATAAGCCAGATTAGCAAAAGCTGAAAGACTTTACCTCCCACAAACCATCTCTACAGTGTATTTTGGAGGGACTGCTATAGATGGAAGTGTTCCTAAGGTTTAATAGCTGTCACCAGAGGTAATAAAACCACAGTAAAGAAAGTAGAATAGCTAATTACTAAGCAAATGCAAAATTAAATTAACTATCCCCAAAGTCAATCAACGGACAGACAAAGAGTACAGAATATGATACCTAATATATAAAGAATGGAGGAGGAAGAAAAAAAAAGAACCTTTAGATTGTGTTTGTAATAGCATATTAAGTGAGTTAAGTTAGACTCTTAGATAGTAAAAAAGTTAACCTTGAACCTTTGGTAATCACGAATCTAAAGCCTGCAATGGCAATAAGTACATACCTATTGATAATCACCCTAAATGTAAGTGGACTGAATGCACCAATCAAAATACATAGAGTCCCTGAATGGATAAAAAAAAAACAAGACCCATCTATATGCTGCCTACAAGAGACTTACTTTAAACCCAAAGACATACACAGACTAAAGTGAGGGGATGGAAAAAGATATTTCATGCAATTAAAAGGGAGAAAAAAGAAGGAGTTCCAGTACTTGTATGAGACAAAATAGACTTCAAAACCAAGAAAGTTACAAGAGACAAAGAAGGACATTACATAATGATAAAAGGGTCAATCTAACAAGAAGATATAACCATTATAAATATCTGTGTGCCTAACACAGGAGCACCTACATATGTGAAACAAATACTAACAGAATTAAAAGGGGAAATAGAATGCAAAGCATTCATTCTAGGAGACTTCAACACTCCACTCACTCTGAAGGACAGATCAACCAGACCGAAAATAAGTAAGGAGACAGAGGCACTGAACAACACAACAGAACCGATGAACCTAACAGACATCTGCAGAACTCTACACCCAAAAGCAGCAGAATACACATTCTTCTCAAGTGCACATGGAACATTTTCAAGAATAGATCATATACTAGGCCACAAAAAGAGCCTCAGTAAATTAAAAAAGATTGAAATTGTACCAACCAGTTTCTCAGACCACAAAGGTATGAAACTAGAAATAAATAACACAAAGAAAATGAAAAATCCCACAAACACATGGAGGCTTCACAACATGCTCCTACATAACCAAAGGATCAACGACCAAATAAAAACAGAGATCAAGCAAAATATGGAGACAAATGACAACACTAATTCAACACCGCAAAATCTGTGGGACGCAGCAAAGGCCATGCGAAGAGGAAAGTATATTGCAATACAGGCCGACCTCAGGAAAGAAGGACAATCCCAAATGAACAGTCTAAACTCACAATTAATGAAACTAGAAAAGGAAGAACAACTGCGGCCCAAAGTCAGTAGATGGACGGACATAATAAAGATTAGAGCAGAAATAAATAAAATTGAGAAGAATGAAACAATAGAAAGAACCAATGAAAGAGACTTCCGGGAAGATGGTGGCATGAGCAGGGTGGCGGAAATCTCCTCCCAAACCATAGGTACTTACAAAAATACAACAAGTACAACTATTCCTAAAAAAGAGACCAGAAGATACAGGACAGCACATAGCCTGCAGCTACACCTGAGAGGACTTGGCACCCCACAAGGCGGATAAGATACGGAGCCATGACCAGGACCCGAGCACTCCCCCACCCCAGCGCACTGGCGGGAGGAGAGGATTCAGAGCTGGGAGGGACTGGAAGTACAGGCCCATGAAATAACCAGCCCCGGTGATATGCGCGGGGAGCGCTGACACACATCGCGCAGTGTAGCGGATATTAGAGAGACAGAGGGTGTAGGATCTGAGCCGGGGAAAGCACCCAGGTCCTTGCAGCCGGCTCCCAGGAAGAAAAAAAAAGAAAAGCACGTGCTTTTTTCAGCGGTCTTAAAGAGACAGGAGCCCAGTGGAGGAGCCGGATTGCCCTGGCACACTCAGGTCAGCAGGCTGAGAGTCCTGGGGAGTTTCGGACCCCTTAGCTGGCAACTGGGAAAGGGTGGCCGCACTTAGATTTCCCACAAAGCTCAACAGCCTCCCATTTGTTCCAACCCTGGCCAGAGCTATAAAGGGCCCTGCGGAGCGGCGCGGCCATGGCTGCGGAATAGTGGAGCAACAGAGCCACCTACAGCATCCCCACAGAATCTACTCCCGGTGGGCATTTTTTTTGTTCCTTTGGTTTGTTTTTTGTTTTTTCTTCTCTTTTATTTTTCTTTTCTTTTCTTTTTTTCTTTCCTTTTTTTAGTTTCTTTTTAAAGTATTAAAGAGCCCAGCTGACATATGTGGCACCTGCCAGCGACCACTTCTATAGCCATGAAAAGACAGAGGAATATGGTCCAGACTAAGATCAACCAGACAACCCCACAGAGAGAGCCTGAAGGGATGGAAATGCACAATCTTCCTGAAAAAGAATTCAGAATAAAAGTCATAACCATACTGATGGATCTACAGAGAAATGTGCAAGAGCTGAGGGAGGAAGTGAGGGAAGTGAGGAAAGACAATGCAGAAATCAGACAAGCCATGGACGGGCTTAGCAGCAGACTGGATGAGATGAAGAGACTATTAATGGAATAGAAATCAGAGAACAGGAATACAGAGAAGCTGAGGCAGAGAGAGATAAAAGGATCTCTAGGAATGAAAGGATATTAAGAGAACTGTGTGACCAATCCAAATGGAACAATTCGCATTATAAGAGTACCAGAGGAAGAAGAGAGAGAAAAATGGATAGAAAGTGTCTTTGAAGAAATAATTGCTGAAAACTTCCCCATGTTGGGGAAGGAAATAGTCTCGCAGTCCACGGAAGCCCACAGATCTCGCAACACAAGGGACCCAAGGAAGACAACACCAAGACACATAATAACTAAAATGGAAAAGATCAAAGATAAAGACAGAGTATTAAAGGCAGCTAGAGAAAAAAGATCACCTACAAAGGAAAACCCATCAGACTGTCATCAGACTTCTCAACAGAAACCTTACAGGCCAGAAGAGAATGGCATGATATATTTAACGTATGAAACAGAAGGGCCTCGAACCAAGAATATTGTATCCAGCACGATTATCATTTAAATATGATGGAGGGATTAAACAATTTCAAGACAAACGAAAGTTGACAGAGTTTCCCTCTCATAAACCACCTCTACAGGATATCTTAAACAGACTGCTCTAGAGGGAAGCACCCCTAAGGCTAAAAAGATGTCACCAGAGAAAATAAAATCATAGCAAAGAAAGCAGACCATTCAAATACTAACTAAAGGCAAAGAATAAAACACCTAGTATATAAAGAATGGAGGAGGAAGAATAAGAAGGGAGAGAAATAAAGAAACATCAGATGGTGTTTACAATAACTTAACAAGAAGTTAAGTTAGATTGTTAGATAGTAAAGAAGCAACCCTTGAACCTTTGGTAACCACGAATCTAAAGCCAGCAATGGCAATAAATACATATCTATCGATAATCACCCTAAATGTAAATGGACTGAATGCACCAATCAAAAGACACAGAGTAACAGAATGGATAAAAAAGCAAGACCCATCTATATGCTGCTTACAAGAGACTCACCTCAAACCCAAAGATATACACAGACTAAAAGTGAAGGGATGGAAAAAGATATTTCAAGCAAACAACAAAGAGAAAAAAGCAGGTGGTGCAGTACTTGTATCAGACAAAATAGACTTCAAAACGAAGAAAGTAGCAAGAGATAAAGAAGGACATTACATAATGATAAAGGGGTCAGTCCAACAAGAAGATATAACCATTATAAAAATATATGCACCCAACACAGGAGCCCAGCATATGTGAAACAAATACTAACAGAATTAAAGGAGGAAATAGACAGCAATGCATTCATTTTAGGAGACTTCAACATACAACTCACTCCAAAGGATAGATCAACCACGCAGAAAATAAGGAAAGACACAGAGGCACTGAACAGCACACTGCAACAGATGGACCTAACAGACATCTACAGAACTCTGCACCCAAAAGCAGCAGGATACACATTCTTCTCAAGTGCACATGGAACATTTTCCAGAATAGACCACATACTAGGCCACAAAAAGAACCTCAGTAATTTCACAAATATTGAAATACTACCAACCAACTTCTCAGATCGCAAAGGTATAAAACTAGAAATAAATTTTAGAAAGAAATCAAAAAGGCTCACAAATACATGGAGACTTAACAACATTCTCTTAATTAATCAATGGGTTAACGACCAAATCAAAACAGAAATCAAAGAATATATGGAGATTAATGACAACAACAACACAAAGCCACAACTTCTGTGGGATGCAGCAAAGGCAGTTCTAAGAGGAATGTATATTGCAATCCAGGCCTATTTAAAGAAGGAAGAACAATCCCAAATGAATAGTCTAAAGACACAATTATTGAAATTGGAAAAAGAAGAACAAATGAGGCCCAAAGTCACCAGAAGAAGCGACATAATAAAGATCAGAGAGGAAATAAATAAAATTGAGAAGAATAAAACAATAGAAAAAAATCAATAAAACCAAGAGCTGGTTCTTTGAAAAAATAAACAAAATAGATAAACCCCTTGCCAGACTCATTAAGAGAAAAAGAGAATCTACACACATAAACAGAATCACAAATGAGAAAGGAAAAATCACGACGGACCCCACAGAAATACAAAGAATTATAAGAGAATATTATGAGCATCTATATGCTAACAAGCGGGACAACCTAGAAGAAATGGACAACTTCTTAGAAAAATACAACCTTCCAAGACTGACGAGGCAAGAAACAGAAAAACTAAACAGACCAATCACCAGCAAGGAAATTGAACCGGTAATGAAAAAACTACCCAGGAACAAAACTCCCGGACCAGATAGATTCACCTCTGAATTCTACCAGACATGTAGAGAAGAAATAACACCCATTCTCCTTAAAGTTTTCCAAAAAATAGAAGAGGAGGGAATACTTCCAAATTCATTCTATGAAGCCAGCATCACTCTAATACCAAAACGGGGCAAAGACCTCACCAAAAAAGAAAATTACAGACCAATATCCCTGATGAACATAGATGCAAAAGTACTCAACAAAATATTAGCAAACCGATTTCAAAAATACATCAAGAGGATCATCCATCATGATCAAGTGGGATTCATCCCAGGGATGCAAGGATGGTATAATATTCGAAAATCCATCAACATCATCCATCACATCAACAAAAAGAAGAACAAAAACCACATGATCCTCTCCATAGATGCTGAAAAAGCATTTGACAAAATTCATCATCCATTCATGATTAAAACTCTCAACAAAATGGGTATAGAGGGCAAGTACCTCAACATCATAGAGGCTCTATATGACAAACCCACAGCTAAGATCATACTTAACAGTAAGAAGTTGAAAGCTTTTCATCTAAGATTGGGAACAAGACAGGGATGCCCACTCTCTCCACTGTTATCCAACATAGTGCTGGTGGTCTTAGCAAGGCAATCAGACAACACAGAGAAATAAAAGGCATCCAGATTGGTAAAGAAGAAGCCAAATTGTCACTATTTGCAGATGACATGATACTGTACATAAAAAACCCTAAAGACTCCACTCCAAAACTACTAGAACTAATATCTGAATTCAGCAAAGTTGCAGGATACAAAATTAACACACAGAAATCTGTTGCTTTCCTATACACTAATGATGAACTAACAGAAAGAGAAATCAGAAAAACAATTCCATTCACAACTGCATCAAAAAGAATAAAATGACTAGGAATAAACCTAACGAAGGAAGTGAAAAACCTATATTCTGAAAACTACAAGACACTCCTAAGAGAAATTAAAGAGGACACTAACAAATGGAAATGCATCCCATGCTCTTGGCTAGGAAGAATAAATATTCTCAAAATGGATATACTACCTAAAGCAATCTACAGATTCAATGCAATCTCTATCAAACTACCAACAGCTTTCTTCAATGAACTGGAACAAATAATTCTTAATTCATATGGAACCAGAAAAGACCCCGAATAGCCAAAGCAATCCTGAGAAGGAGAAATAAAACAGGGGGAATTATGCTCCCTGACTTCAAGCTCTACTACAAAGCCACAGTAATCAAGACAATTTGGTATTGGCACAAAAACAGACCCACAGACCAGTGGAACAAAATAGAAAGTCCAAACATTAACCCAAACATATACAGTCAATTAATATTTGATAAAGGAGCCTTGGATATACAATGGGGAGATGACAGCCTCTTCAGCAGCTGGTGTTGGAAAAACTGGACAGCTACATGTAAGAGAATGAAACTGGACTACTGTCTAGCCCCATACACGAAGGTAAACTCAAGGTGGATCAAAGACCTGAATGTAAGTCATGAAACCATAGAACTCTTAGAAAAAACGTAGGCAAAAATCTCTTGGACATAAATATGAGTGACTTCTTCATGAACATATCTCCCCGGGCAAGGGAAACAAAAGCAAAAATGAACAAGTGGGACTATATCAAGCTGAAAAGCTTCTGTACAGCAAAGGACACCATCAGTAGAACAAAAAGACATCCTACAGTATGGGAGCATATATTTATAAATGATGTATCTGATAAGGGGTTGACATCCAAAATATATAAAGAAATCATGCACCTTAACAAACAAAAAGCAAATAATCCAATTAATAAATGCGTGGAGGACATGAATAGACACTTCTCTAAAGAAATTCAGATGGCCAACAGGCCCATGAAAAGATGCTCCATATCACTAATCATGAGAGAAATGCAGATTAAAACCACAATGAGATATCACCTCACACCAGTGAGGATGGCTAACATCCAAAACACAAACAACAACAAATGTTGGCAAGGATGTGGAGAAAAGGGAACCCTCCCACCATGCTGGTGGGAATGCAAATTAGTTCAACCATTGTGGAAAGCAGTATGGAGGTTCCTCAAAAAACTCAAAATAGAAATACCATTTGACCCAGGAATCCCACTCCTAGGAATTTACCCTAAGAATGCAGCAGCCCAGTTTGAAAAAGACATATGCACCTCTATGTTTATCGCAGCACTATTTACAATAGCTAAGAAATGGAAGCAACCTAAGTGTCCATCAGTAGATGAATGGATAAAGAAGAGGTGGTACATATACACAATGGAATATTATTCAGCCATAAGAAGAAAACAAATCCTACCATTTGCAACAACATGGATGGAGCTAGAGGGTATTATGCTCAGTGAAATAAGCCAAGCCGAAAAAGACAAGTATCAAATGATTTCACTCATATGTGGAGTAAAGAAAAAAACTGAAGGAACAAAACAGCAGCAGACTCACAGAACCCAAGAACTGACTAATAGTTACCAAAGGGAAAGGAACTGGGGAAGATCGGTAGGAAGGGAGGGATATGTGGGAGAAACAGGCATTATGATTAGCTGATGTAATGTTGGGGGGGCATGGGGAGGGCTGTACAACTCAGAGAAGACAAGTAGTAACTCTATAGCATCTCACTACACTGATGGACAGTGACTGTAATAGGGTTGGTGGAGGGGACCTGATGAATGGGTAGTTTAATAACCATAATATTGCACATGTAATTGTAGATTAATGATACCAAAATAAATTATAAAATAAATAAATAAATAAATATGCACAGCAAAAAGTAGAAAAAAAAAGAATCAATGAAAGCAAGAGCTGGTTCTTTGAGAAAATAAACAAAGCAGATAAAGTGCTAGCCAGACTTATCAAGAAAAAAAGAGAGTCTACTCACATAAACAGAATCAGAAATGTGAAAGGAAAAATCACTATGGATACCCCAGAAATACAAAGAATTGCTGGAGAATACTATGAAAAATTACATGGTAACAAACAGGATAACCTAGAAGAAATGGACAGCTTTCTAGAAAAATACAACCTTCCAAGGCTGGCCCAGAAAGAAACAGAAAATCTCGACAGACCAATTATCAGCAACAAAATTGAACTGGTAATCAAAAATCTACCTAAGAACAAGATGCCTGGACCAGATGGCTTCACCACTGAATTTTATCAGACATTTAGTGAAGACCTGATACCCATCCTCCTTAGAGTTTTCCAAACTCATTCTATGAGGCCAGCATTACTCTAATACCAAAACCAGGCAAAGACACCACAATAAAAGAAAATTACAGAGCAATATCCCTGATGAACACAGATGCAAAAATACTAACGAAAATATTAGCAAACCGAATTAAAAAACACATCAAAAAGATCATCCATCATGACGAAGTAGGATTTATTCCAGGGATGCAAGGATGGTACAGTATTCGAAAATCCATCAACATCATCCACCACATCAACAAAAAGAAGGACAAAAGCCACATGATCATCTCCATAGATGCGGAAAAAGCATTTGACAAAATTCAACATCCATTCATGATAAAAACTCTCAACAAAATGGGTACAGAAGGCAAGTACCTCAACATAATAAAGGCCATATATGACAAATCCACAGCCAACATTATACTTAACTGCGAGAAGCTGGAAGCTTTTCCTTTAAGATCGGGAACAAGACAAGGATGCCCACTCTCCCCACTTTTATTCAACACAGTACTGGAGGTCCTAGCCACGGCAATCAGACCACACAAAGAAATAAAAGGCATACAGATTGGCAAGGAAGCAGTTAAACTGTCCCTGTTTACAGATGACATGATATTGTACATAAAAAACCCTAAAGAATCCACTCCAAAACTACTAGATCTAATATCTGAATTCAGTAAAGTTGAGGGATACAAAATTAATACGCAGAAATCTGTAGCATTCCTATACACTAACAATGAACTAGCAGAGAGAGAAATCAGGAAAACAATTCCATTCACAGTTGCATAAAAAAGAATAAAATACCTAGGAACAAACCTAACCAAGGAAGTGATAGACCTATACTCTGAAAACTACAAGACACTCATGAGAGAAATTAAAGAAGATACCAATAAATGGCAACACATTCCATGCTCATGGATAGGAAGAATTAATATTGTCAAAATGGCCATCCTGCCTAAAGCAATCTACAGATTCAATGTAATTCCTATCAAAATACCAACAGAATTCTTTAATGAACTAGAGAAAATCGTTCTGAAATTCATATGGAACCACAGAAGACCCCAAATAGCCAAAGCAATCATGAGAAGGAAGAAAAAAGCTGGGGGGATTATGCTCCCCAACTTCAAGCTCTACTACAAAGCCACAGTAATCAAGATAATTTGGTACTGGCACAAGAACAGACCCATAGACCAATGGAACAGACTAGAGAGCCCAGATATAAACCCAAGCATATATGGTCAATTAATATATGATAAAGGAGCCATGGACATACAATGGGGAAATGACAGCCACTTCAAAGCTGGTGTTGGCAAAACTGGATAGCTTACATGCAAGAGAATGAAACTGGATCATTGTTTAAAACCATACACACAAGTGGATTCGAAATGGATCAAGGACCTGAATGTAAGTCATGAAACCATAAAACTCTTAGAAGAGTTCAATAACAATATAGGCAAAAATCTCCTGAGTATAAACATGAGCACCTTCTTCCTGAACGCATCCCCATGAGCCAGGGATACAAAAGCAAAAATGAACTCATGAGACTACATCACACTAAAAAGTTTGTGTATGGCACAGGACACCATCAACAGAACAAAAGGCATCCTACAGTATGGGAGAATATATTTGTAAATGACATATCCCACAAGGGGTTAACATCCAAAATATATAAAGAACTTACATGCCTTAACACCCAAAAAGCAAATAACCTGATTAAAAACTGGGCAGAGGATATGAAGAGATTGTTCTCCAAAGAAGAAATTCAGATGGCCAACAGACACATGAAAAGATGCTCCACATCACTAATCATCAGGGAAATGCAAATTAAAACCACAGTGAGATATCACCTCACACCAGTGAGAATGGCCAGCATGCAAAAGACTAAGAACAACAAATTCTGGCAAGGATGTGGAGAAAGGGGAACCCTCCTATACTGCTGGTGGGAATGTAAGCTAGTTCAACCATTTGTGGAAAGCAATATGGGGTTCCTCAAAAAGCTAAAAATAGAAATACCATTTGTCCGGGGAATCCCATTCCCTGGAATTTACCCAAAGAATACAACTTCGCAGATTCAAGAAGACATATGCACCCCTATGTTTATCGCAGCACTTTTTACAATAGCCAAGATATGGAAGCAACCTAAGTGTCCATCAGTAGATGAATGGATAAAGAAGGTGGTACATATACACAATGGAATACTATTCAGACATAAGAAAGAAACAAATTCTACCATTTGCAACAACATGGATGGAGCTGGAGGATATTATGCTCAGTGAAATAAGCCAGGCAGAGAAAGCCAAGTGCCAAATGATTTCCCTCATTTGTGGAGTATAGCAACGAAGCAAAACCGAAGGAACAAAATAGCAGCAGACTCAGAGACTCCAAGAAGGAACTAGTGGTTACCAAAGAGGAGGGGTGTGGGAGAGCGGGTGGGGAGGGAGGGAGAAGGGGATTGAGGGGTATTTTGTTTAGTACACATGGTGTGGGGGATCACAGGGGAAACAGTGTAGCACAGAGAAAGCAAATAGTGAATCTGTGGCATCTTACTACACCGATGGACAGTGACTGCATTGAGGTGTGGGTGGGGACTTGATAATATGGGTAAATGTAGTAGCCGCATTGTTTTTTCATGTGAAACCTTCATAAGAGTGTATATGAATAATACCTTAATAAAAAAATAAGAGTTCTTTATGTATATCGGATACTAGTCTCCTGTCAGATATATGATTTATGAATACTTTTCTCCTATTCTATAGGTTGTGTCTTTCCCTTTCTTGATGGTTCCCTTTAAAACACAAGTGTTGTGGTTACAGTTTCACCTTCTAACTATATATCCTGGGACAGTATCATTTAGTTTTGCCTTTTGAAGTTTATACAAATGGAGGTTGTATAAATTTTGTGTTCGCTTCTTTTGCTGAACAATATAATTTTTTTCTTTTTTCTTAATTTAGAAATAATTAACACACCATAAAATTAATCTTTTTAATGTGTAAAATTCAGTTAAAAGAAGAAGTCCAATTGAAGTCCAATTTATCTTTTTTTTTCCTTTTGCTGCTCAGGCTTTTAATATCATATCTTAGGAACCATTGCCTGACCCAAAGCCATGAAGATTTACACCCATGTTTACTTCTAAGGTTTTTATAGTTTTAGCTCTTACATTTAGTTCCGTGATCTATTTCGGGTTAATTTTTGTACAGGGTGTGAGGTGCCGATCCAGCACTTCTCACTTGCACGTTATCCCAGAATCATTTGTTAAAAATTTCCCCATTGGATTGTGTTGGCATCCATGTCAAAAATTTATCCTGAATGTAAGAGTATAGCTCCGAATTCTCAATTCTACTTCATTGATTTATATGTTTATCCTATGCCAGTAGCACACACTCTTATTTAACTGTAACTCTGTATTAAGTTTTGAAATATGGAACTCTAACTCCTCCAAATTTACTTGTCTTTGTTTCAAGATTTTTCTGGCTACTCTGAATCCTTTGAATTTCCATGTAAATTTTTTATCAACCTGTCAACTTTTGGAAAAAAGGCAGCTGGAAATATGACAGGGATTGCATTGAATCTGTTAGATCAATTTGGGGCATGTTCCCATCTTAACAACATTAAACCTTCAGATCCATGAACATAGGATATCTTTTATTTTATTTAGGTCTTCTTTAATATCTTTCAATGATGTCTTATAGTTTTTAGAGTTCCAATTGTACACCTCTTTTTAAAATTGATTCTTAATTATTTTGTGATGCTATTGTAGATGGAACTGTTTCCATTTTGAATTATTTATTACTAGTGTATAGGAGCACATTGATCTTTATAGACTGATCTTATATCCTAAATCTGCTGAAGTTATTTATTAGCTCTAATGTATATTTTTTGATTCTTCAGGGTTTTCTATAATCAAGATCATGTCACCTGCAAATAGAGGGCGTCTCACTTATTCCTTTATAATCTGACTGCCTCTCCTTTCATTTGCCTAGTTGCCCTGGCTAGAATCTGCACAATGTTCGGTAGAAGTGGTAAGAGCCAGCTTCCTCATCTTGTTCGTGATCTTAGTGGGAACGTTTCAGTTCTTTACCGTAAGTGTGATATTAGCTGTGGGTTTTCATGGATGCTTTCATCAGACTGAGGAGGTTCCCTTCTGTTCCCAGTTCACAATTCCCTGATGACATATGATGCTGAGCACGTTTTAATGTACTTTTTTTTTGCCATCTGTGTATTTTCTTTTGTGAAATGTCTTTTTATAACTATTGCCCATTTTTAATTGGGTTGTTTTTTGTTGTTCAGTTTTAAGAATTGTGTTATATTTGGGTATCAGTCAAGGGATTGATATGTATTTTGCAAATATTTTTCCCAGCTGGTGACTTTTCTTTATATTCTTTCAGTAGTATATGTCACAGAGGAGAAATTTTTAATTTTAATTAAGTCCAACGTACCGATTTTTTCTTTCACGGATTGTGCTTTTCTGTTCTCTCGCTTTTGAACATATTTGAAACAATAGATTTAAAGTGTTTAGTGAATTCTGCATGTGGACAGGAACACTGCCTATTGACTGGTGTTCTTCTATGTATGGGTCACACTTTCTTGTTTCTTTGCACATGCACAGTTTTTGTTGCTGAAACTGGACATTTTAAATAATATAATGTGGCAGTTCTTGAAGTCAAATTCTCCTCCTCTGTATGATTCAATGTGGTTGTTTATTGCTTTTGTTGCTCAGCTGCTGTGTGTGTGTGTATGTGTGTGTGTGTATGTTTTAAGCGCTTTCCTGAAGTGATTCTGTACAGTCTATATTCTTTGTCATGTGTGACCACTGAAACTTTGCCTGGTTAGTTTAGTGGTTGACTGATGCTTGAACCCAGATTATCTCAAATTCCTGGGATCAGTAAGCCTCCCTGTGTTTGCTGGGCTCCGTGTGTACTTGGGTCATGCCTTCAGCACGTAGCCGCCTGGCCTACGGTGTGCCTTTGCCTCCTCTCCCTACTCGCACAGGGCCTCAAAGTCAGCCGGACGTGAGAGCCACAAGTCTTCCCAGGTCTTTCCTGAGGATGTGCACGCTCTGAGGATGTGCGTGACCCTGCAGGTATGTGTGGTTTTCTAGATTCCTAGGAATGTGTCAAAGATTTTCGAAGCATCCTATCAAAATCTGTGGCTTTGCCTTTCAGTTTTGGTCAACCTGCTTTTTGCTTCAGGTATTGCTACCTCAGTTAACATTGATATTAAACAACTGCTGTTTTTTTTTGTTTTTTGGTTTTTTTTTGATATATGCCACCGGGAAAAGGCTATTAGGACGGAGTGACCTTGAGTGAAGCCAAATAAAAGTAAGCCTTGTGTATTGTCAAATAGTGATGGTTCTGTGAGACGGGACTTTGAAAGAGGCCCAATCCTGCCTGGCCCTTTCAGGGGCTACTGGGCTGCTGGTTTCATTGGGACTGTGGGAGTTTAGGAGAAGGTAATGGTCATAGGGCAAATTGCTCACTATTTCAACCAAGATTCCACCATTTTTTTGGAATGAACACTTTGTTTTAAGTTTTGGTTAATTTCTAGAGTTTTGAGAAAGTTGATTTTGTCTATTTTGTCTATGTTATCATTGCTTTTACGGAGAGGATTTTTAGAGGTCTTCAATCCATCACTCCAACGCATGCTTTAGTATTATAATTTTAAGACTCATCCAAGCTTTGGATTGGTTTCAGCCTTAATACTCCGACCCAGTGAATGCTCCTGCCCTCCCTGGGAAGCACCCCTCTGTCCTGCAAATAGCTCTTGGTTATGCAGGAAGTTTCTACCTATCTGGCCAATCATATTCATTAAAGTAATGCTGACCATGAAAGAGAAAGTGGGTATCCTTGCCAGGAAGTTTCCACATCCATAGTCATAATACCACTAACAGTGTTTTATACCTACTACGAAATGGCCCAAACAATATCAGCTTCATGTTGCTTCATCATAGGAGGTAATGGTAGCAGTACTGAGACCCTATCTGACCACAAGATGATTTGAGGCCCTCCCACTTTTTTTCTTCTCAATTATGCAATTGTTAAAGAAAAACCTACTCAGTTTCCCACCTGTTTCTTCCCTCCTGTCTCCTTCCCTTTTACACAGATGCTTCACCCCTTTACAGCGCTTCTGGCCACCAGATGTGGTAGATTTCCCTCCGTACCAGCCCATACTGTAACACAAGCTGGGTGTCCCACAGTAACTCAGTACTCACACTGTTTACCCAGAGCTCCAGATCTTACAGGTTCAAAGCTCAGCCCCCAAGTCTCCCTGCCCAACACGCTCCAGATGGCTGTCACAGACCCAGGTGAGGTGGCCACCTGTGGTTCTAACAAACTGGCTCTAGAGTGGAGGCTCCAGGGGTCCCCACGTTGGGTTTGGTTAATTTGCTAGAGTGGCTCAGAATACTCATTGAACTTGCTTACATTTACACAGCCGGATGGAAGAGAGGCATAGGGCACGGTGTGTGGGAAGGGGCACAGAGTGCCCAGGCCCTGTCTGGGAGGGCCGCTCTGCCAGCCCCGCCCTGTGCTCACCAGCCCAGGAGCTCTCCAGACTCTGGACTTTGGGGATATTTATAGAAGCTTCATCATGAAGGCATGATCCATCATTAATTCCATTCTCACCCCTTCTCCCTTCTTAAGAGCATGGAGGCAGGGCTGAAAATTCCAAAATTCTAATTATGCTTCGGTCTTTCTGCTGACTGGCCCCCATCCAGAAGCCCAGCCAGGACCACCTCATTAGAACAAAAGACACTCCTATCGCCCAGGACATTATAAGGGTTTCAGGAGCCCTGTGCCAGAAACTGGGGGCAGAGACAAATACATGCTTCCTACTATCTCACAGGATTGTATGAGTCTATGAAGAATTATAGTCATAGCGGTAATCCAGTACTCAGTCCTAGCTCATCAGGAGAGGAATGATCTGGATGTCAAGGGCTGCCTTAACCACTGGTCCTCAGTTTTTGACAATATGGACATAACCGTTCTCTTCTACAGGGCTTCTGTACTGAGAGGTAAGTCACTGGAGAAACTGATAAGGCATCTAGGTCAGAAGATTTGGTTTTTCACTGGGTTCAGGTCATTGGGTCTGACATTTATAAGTTTATTGGAACCTTTATCTCCTCATCTGTAGAACAGGGAGAGTAAGAAGCACCACACAGCTTGTGGTGAGGATGAAATGAAATAATATTTGTGAGAGAAACAAGAGCTACTCCAACATGAGAGCTTCTTAAGATGACCTAGAAAATACCCAGGAGTCGGGGTCCCAAAACAATGTGCTGCCAGGAGGCATTTTGTGCCCTGGCGGGTGCACATCCCAGCTGGTTCGGATTCAACTGGCCCTGGATGTGCCCTGAGCATCTGGGGCTTTGAGGCACCTCCCAGGTGATCTATCATGTGGTCAGGTTATCTTCGTCCTGTTAAGAATGGTTAAAAGAGAAGAAGACTTCAAAACGATGGCTTTTAGATCTCTGTTTATCTCCATGGCTACAACCGACAGCTTGGGTTTTGCTTCCAGAAAGCTTAAAAAAGGAACAAAATCAGTAGATGTGTGAAAGCAGTTCTTGAAATAACTCCTAGAGATGCTTAAATCAACACAAGGGAGAATAAAGATGAAAAGATCAGCATGTTTCCCTCACTGTTCTGGATATTTTGTGATGAAAACCAAATGATGGCCTGACCCAGATAAGGTCCTTTTGTTCTCTTCCCTGGGTTATATTTCCTGCAGCAATTTCTCCCACTGTTGTAAAATATCTCAGCAATAACAAATGTCCAAACACGTTTCAATAGTGCAGGAGAGGACGCTGTTTGTGGCTCTTCTGAAGGCAGGGTGTGTCCTGCACACAGACACCCAGCTGCATGAGCCCAGAGAGCGAGCCCAAGGTGGCTGTGGGCCCTTTCCTTCCTCTCGCTCGTGGTAGCTGTGTCCTGACCCCACAGTGTCACTTCATAGCTGGGGCCATGAATGCAGGCCTGATAATTCCTCCTCTTTACTTCCTTTCTTCCTATCCGGAAAAATAATACAAGAGGCCACAAAACCAGGGTTTGCACTACTCCCTGACAGACGGATTCCTCTAGGGCTACCTCATTCCAAAAACTCCTGTGTATTTTGACATCCCATCATAAGAAACAGAGGAGAAAATGAGAGTCTTTTCCAACACTCGGATGTAAACTGGCAAAATCCAAGCATGCACAAGGTATAGCCAGTTATCTAAGGGATGTGACTGAAAGGGGGCCTGTGACCATGTGACTGAAATTTGAGAGATCTTCCCAATTCCAGTCGGGGGAGCAGAGAGGGATCTCAAGGAGGGTGTTCTGGAAACTGACCGTGTCTGATTCAAAAATTCATAAATGTCCCATCTGCATTTGCAAGTTTGTCTCTTAAGAAATCAAAATCTCATGAAATCTTTTGACCTGGCATTATACTGCTGACTTTATTCTGCATTTTCTTTTATTCTTTTTATTTGACTGTAACAGCTTCCTCAATTCCTTTCATTTTAAATGTCTATACTCTTTTAGTTGACTTGTTAAAATTGCTATAATCCTTTCGCTTTTTTTAAAAACTTCTGTGTCCAACCCCCCTACATCCCCACCCTCCCTAAAAATCATACTTGGAAATATGGCAGGAGCTGCATTAAATTGCTAGATTATTTTTTAACAGGAAGTGATGAAAAATACTGACTTTCCCCATATAGTAATATGGCATGTCTTTCCAGGAACCCCTAAGCAAATCTTTCCTTTTTTTTTTCTTTCAAAATATCTTCTTAGGTCTTCCAGTAAACGGCTTATTTTTTCCTCTAAATCCTGCCTGATTGTTAAACTCTATGAAGTTTTGCCTTCTACATTTAAGTTTGATACACTTAATTCCTTTTTCTGGGCTGGGTCACAGAGCTCTTGCTGCACTAACATCAGAGAACCGGTCAAAGCCACAAGCCACAGCCACAATGCTAAAAATGGTTTCGAAGGAGACCCCTTTTTTTTTTTTTTTTTTTTTTTT
>JAQQAC010017683.1:23000597-23023185 GCA_029783875.1 Phataginus tricuspis | reverse complement strand
CTATTAGTCCGTTCTTGGGTTCTGTGAGTCTGCTGCTGTTTTGTTCCTTCAGTTTTTTTTGTTTTTTTTTTTTGTTCTTATACTCCACATATGAGTGAGATCATTTGGTACTTGTCTTTTTCGGCCTGGCTTATTTCACTGAGCATACCTTTTTATTTTCTCTTTGAAAAAATATTTCTAGCAAGTTCCCGCGATGCTGAGGCTGGCTGTGGGTCCTTGCAACACTCTCTGAGAAGCACCAGTTTATAGCAGGTGGCTTTAGCCCTGGCCGTGCATTAGAATCACCTGGGAGCTTTAAATCCTCCCAGAGCTGCGGCCTCCACTGTCCCAATTCATCAGAGTCTCTGGGCACCGAAAAACGAAAACCCCCTTTCCCAGGTGGTCGGCTTGGAGTGGCACCCAACGTGCCTTGGGGGCATTAAGCCATGCTGGGTAGGCGTGCAAGCCTGCACGGGGTTTGGCGGGACAAGAAGTCTCCTTGTGAACTAGTTTGGGGATTCTGCACAGGGACAAAGAGCTGCAATGTTGGGGATTTCATGACAGAAAACCAGTGGCCAGAGTGTCATAGGGTCTAAAATGGGGGCCTACCCCACGTGTCCCCCTGACGTCTGGGGAAAACTGGGAGGGCCTCCAGTGGCCCAAGAGCAGGCTCACTTCCCCACCTGCTGCTGCGGTCGGGGCCCCTAGGGCTCCCGTCTCGGGGACCAGGCCCAGTTCCTGCTGGTGCCCCACGGAATCGTCCAGACAGCGCCTCTCAGCCTCCCCAGGAGCCGGGGGCCACCCGCCCCGTAGTTGGTCACGCTGTTCCCACGTGCTGCCCCCGTGTGGCCCCGTGTGGCAGCTGGGCTCCCTCCTTGCGGCTGTGAGCACCCGGGACTGTCGACCACTGTCTGCGGCATCTGCCCAGCGTCGGGGCCACGGGTTCAGCCGCCCCTTTACCTTCCCTCACCAGCAGGGTCCAGCCCAGGGGTGGAGGGACGGCCCGATTCCTGCTGCCAACCACACGGGCAGCCCTACACCCACCCAGCCAGCCCAGTCTAAGGAAACTCCCTCCGGCCGCCCAGAAACCGCTCCAAGACCCTGGGGCGAGTCCCATCCATAAGGTCATATAACCCCTAAATTTTTTTTTTTTGGAGAGCCAGGGAGAGGCTTTTATTGAGACACAGCGAGAGGAAAGAGCTCCTGGCTCACGCCGGGAGGGGACAAGGGAGCCCCTAACCCCTAAATTTTTAAATTTCATTAACATGACTGAGCTGACTTCATAATTCTCAAGGGGACCCCTTTGGAGCAGAAGAAGAAACAGGCGGGTGCTCGCAGAACTGCAGGTACCGCACAGCCGCCGCCCCGGCCCCTTGCTTCTCATCTCCGAGGGGAAGGAGGAGGACGGGGAGGCGCCAGATTCCCGCCCAAGCCTTCCCGGGCATTTGGGGGGAGGAACCCTGAGAGCCGGGCCAGACAGCGCTCCGCAGAGGGAGGGGCTCCAGACAGGTGGGGGCCCGCGACCCCTTTGTGCAGGGAAAGAGGGGGAGGGGAGGGGGAGGGAGAACCCTTTTTCCTTCTCATTTGTCTTCCCAAGGACTTCTCCACAGATGCCAGAAGAACAGGAAAGCCCTCACGTCAAACATACAGAATAATGAAGCAAAAGTTGTCTTTTCAACTTCAAAGGCCCAAGTCCTGGTCATTTAAAGGAGACTTAAAATTTTTTTCCCAGGCAGATTAAGCTACACATTTTTCCTTTTTAGCTTTTTGCATTGATCTTCGTCCCCCATGCAGCGTCAGAGGGGGTCCTTTGTCATCCTGCACTCCCCAGGGGCCTTAAGAAATCTGTTTCCCTAACTCTTGGAGCCCAGGCTGAAGTGGAATGTTTACTAACCTGCCTGACGGGCACCCGTCACAAGGGAACGGGTGACAGGAGCTGGGCCCTGTGTCCCTTCTCACCTGCCTCCACGGGCCTGGAGGATGCTTCCCTCTTCAAGGCCAGGGGGCAGGTGGGTATCCTCCTCACTAACACCTTCCAGTCTCCCTAGAAAAACAGTGACCACAGCCGTTCCTGTTCCCATGTCATCTCCATTTCCTCTGACCGAGCATGAAGCCATCGCACTGTAGTCAGTGATTTAGATTCATGGCCCTTTCTGAAGGCAGAGAACCCACTCTTAGCTCATGTCTTTACATTTCGGTTCTAAACAGTCTCTTGAATATTAGGAGCTTGGAAGAGTATTTCTGAGTGAGGGAATTACATACTGAATAAATGGGCTTTATTTATAAATAAGCCAATTAATGACAGGGAGTCAATACTCTTCCTCTTTCGTCAGGACTTAAGATGCAAAAATGTCTACATTTTGATCTTGGAAATCAGCATTCATCTCACCACTGCGGCATATCATGGCTCATTTGGGAGAGTTTTTACTTCTTAGGGCTCTGGGGGGCCAGGGCCCGAGGCTCCTTCTTGGCAAGGCTGGCCTGGAGAAGAGTCAGCTGCTGACTTCCCTACTCTGAAGGCTGCTCTAGAATGAAGGCTGTTCCCTGATGTGTGCTGCAAGATTAAAAACAATTCAGTGTGAAACAGCTTTTTTTAGGCTGATAGCATCCACTGGGGAAGGAGGCATGGTGAGGTTCATGTACATCGTGGAGTATAACTAGGTGGGGGGCCAGGAGAGGCGCAGTCCTGGCACTTCTGTGTCTCCTGTTCTAGTATATCTGAAGTATTTCTTAAGAAAGTGATAATGAAAGGATTCTCAATGTCACACGTTATTTATAACAGCAACATAATAGAAATAATACAGATGGCCAGAATTATAGAAATAGTAAATATAATTAGAAACTACTGTATGTACACCCACTAAGACAAATGCCACTGTCATTATGATAATATTGTAGAATACTTAATGATATGCAAAATATGATGTACTGTTACACGAAAACGGCAGAATGAAAAGGCTATGTACAAAACTACTTCCTTTTAAAGTAAAATCGTTACAAATCATTTGTATGCATTGTATGTATATATTTATACATATTCATAGAAAAATACTGCTAAAATGTTACAAGTAGGATTATTTTGGATCCTGAAATTATACGTGATTTAATGAAAAAAATAATTCATTACAAAAATTCAAACATAATGTTACAAGAATAAAATAATGAACCCCCTGCGGACCCAGCATCCAGTTGTAATTACTGACCCTTGGTTGACCTAGTTTCACCTTCATCCCCATACTAAACCCCTGCCACCCCCAAAGCCCCAAACTGCTTCACTTTGAAGCAAACGTAGGCATCGCATAATTTCATTACACACAACTAAGAGATAAAGGGTCTTAAAAAGCAAGTCACACTCCCACTATCAGCTAATAGAATTGTCAGTGCTCCTAAATAGCAATATTAAGGGTTCAAAGTTTTAAAATTGTTTATATACATATTCTCTGTTGTTTATATATATATATATATACATTTTGACTACACACACACACACACACACACACACACACACACACACTTGGATTTATTCTAATCAAAAGCCAAGCAAGATCCACCAGTGACCTTTGATTGCTGTGTCATTTAAGTGCACTTTATCCCATAGATTCCCAAGTCTGTCTCTGTCCTCCCCTGGCCATTTATTTGCTTGGAGAAACCAGGTTGTTCATTGTATTGTACGGAGTTCCAATATTCTGTGTTTCCCTAGCTCCATGCCCATAGCATGCACAGTATATTTCACCCCCTCCTGTATTTCCTCAAACTGTAGCAGGCTCTACAGGTCTGACTAGACTCAGGGTGAAGTTCTCAGCAAGAACACCCCCCTTGTCGGTCAACACCCAGACTGATCAGCCTTTAGGGGTTGCGAGCTGCTGACATTCTTTCTTCATGTGTTAGCTGTAATGTTTCTGTAAAGGACAACTTGCCCTCATCAATTATTTGGTCATCCTGAGGTATGGGTAGTATAGCAATGCCTGGATAAGTACTTGTGTCCTTCTTTTACTCATTTTCAGAATAATGACTTAATTCTCTAGTACTCTCCAAGGACTGCCAACACATTTTAAAAGTATTATTTTGAATACGCTCATTTAAGTGCACTTGACACGTTTTGATCTACGTATTATTATTCCTATTGTTGCTCAGATTTTCCCAGCTTGGTCTTGCAAGAGCCACTTCGAATTGACTTCTGAATATTTCTGACTTGACCTTGTTTTGGGGGAGTATTGAGAACATGGCAAATAAGATGCTGGGGAGACAAAGACAAGGTCATTTATGCGGGGGTTTACCATTATGAAATCACCCCCAGGGCGATGGGGAGCCCCAGAAGGGACTGTGGCGGGGGCAGGGGGCAGGGGGGTGGAGTGGAAGGGAGCAAAGTGGAGTTGCAGGGATTTTGCAGTAGCTGAGGTGAGGGCATGAGGGTGCTGGTCTCCACCGGGCGATGGTGGTGGGGAGGGAGACTGACAAGTGGGCAGACGGAGGGATACTGTCTGGCTCTCTGAGCATGCCCATCTTCGGGAAACTTTCTCCCACATTCAGGTTCTTAAACCGATTGTCCACATCTTCAGACAGTTAACCAAACATGATTTCAAAGAAAATCCTGGACCTGTGGGTTTTCTGATCCCGGCAAGCTCTTCAGAAATGCAGAGTCTAGACACACCATCGGCTCCATAGACCTGCACAGGTTAGACAGGAAGAGGGCGCTTCTGTTAAATTTCTAGGCCTCTCCCAGCCAAGCAGGGACTGCAAAGTTGCCACATTCCTTCCTCTATCGGTCATTGTCCAGCGCAGCGCCGCCCCGAGGGGGGTCGGCGCGGGAGGTCCCCTCTACTTGTCACTGGTCTGCCATGCAGTAAATCCAGGAATTAAGAGTGAGTGCCAGACCCTTTATTGTAATCTGACAGCATTTTATGGCTGCTTAATCTAAAAATTAGAAGAAAAAAAGACGTGACGATTGTATTTTGTATTTTTTAAATTTCATTTCTATAATAATTCACTTTTATTAGGTCTTCCAGAATGTTTGGTCTGGGACAGGTTGGGGAAAAAAACTTTCTTTATTCCACACAGTTTGAGAAGCACTGATGGAGGAAATGTCCTAGTATCTCCTGACAGCTCTGAAGTGGGAGCTCATACTTAGTGATAAATGGAGACTTTAAGTGCTCGTTTGGAAATCATTTGGTAAGAAAGCCACATATAAAGAAGGTTGTGCTAGCAAATAACAGATGAAAGGTAAAAGCAATTATCTTTGCAAAGTAACATGCATTTATAGTCATTGTTAAGAGCTCTGCATTTTCTGTTGCAAACTTGAAGCTGCAGAAGAGGAAAATGCCACATATGTGATGTCCCGACTGTGTCCCTTCCACTCACACAGTTCGACCTGCTTGTTCTCTCACACATGCTCAGAAAATGGATGCCATTAGCATAAATCATGCATATAGATGAAAATGTGTACCCATTCTCCTTGATAGCCATAATCTATCGGACACACCTCTGCCTAAGTTTCCAAGAAATACAAGTGGTAGAGACATAATTCACCAGGGTCCATGTTCGTCAGCCTCCAGGAGGCAGCGTGAAGGGAAGCCATTGATTTCACTGCTGTTGCGAGGCCTCTGTTTGGTAAGTTGCCCTTGTTAGTAAAGCTGAAAGTACATATTGCCAGGATGGAAGCCTGACTGGCTTCAGGGAAAACCAGAAGACCCAGCAGTGCGGGTAAAGAGCCAGTGGGCTGTCTGCGAAGGACAGGTTCACTCTGGGGAGCTGCCAGTTAACTTTGCCCCGACGTCTCCTCCTAGAATATGCTCCGTGGCACACAGATGGCGAAGGCGCAGGAGAAAGGGAGCCTGTGACACGTTCTGATTTCCTTACCCACTGGAGGGATTGAACTCTCACCCAAGTTAAATCTTGTACAACTATTTGAAGGTGAACTATATTGGTGGAATTAAACACGCCAGTGTTTCTGAAGTTGCAGGACAGTGGGACAGCGTGTTCTTCCAGAAAGCCGCCTTGCAGGACTCCTCAGCAGCAGGATGAAGTGCCCCATCCCCTAGAGCTCAGAGAGCATCTCCTCAAGGGACCCCGGGTCCCCTGGCCATGCTCTGTGCTGTGCTCTCCTCTTAGGTAGATCACACGATACCAATCTCATACTCAACTAAGTCTCCTGATAAAAACTCACTGGAGCGGCATCCGTTTGCATGTGGTGGGAAAGTATAGATCATTAGATAATATGTTGGCCCAACTGGCTGTTCATCTGAAAAAACAAAAAGGAGTTGGATCCCTACCTCACATCTTATAAAAAACTAACTCCCAACACTGTAAAGACTTAAGTATGAAACACAGCAGTGTCCATTCGATGATGGAAGGGTTAGAGAAGCCACACAGTTAATACTGGAACTTTAACATCTTCAAAGAAAAATAGTCCTTGTAAAAACATAAAAAACAAATTGCACAACAAAAGATGTAAAGAAAATCAAAATTCACTGATAACTGGGAGAACATTTGCAGTAAGTGTGATGGATGTATCAAGATGAGTTCAGCTACAAATAATAGACGCATACCCCCCACCCCAGAATGGAGTACCCCACCCCAGAACAGCTGGGTGCATCTCTGTCTTCGCTGGTCTCCCTAGAGGCAGAAAACTGTTGAGAAGGCCTCGCTCCCATGAACTTACGCTGGGGTCCTATAGGACATGTTGGGACATAAGGCTATTTCCATACCAGCCATGGGAAAGAGTGGAGAGATTTCCATAACGAGGTTCTGGACTGATACTAAATCTTTTCTGGGCCCGAGCATGCTATCTCCTAATACCTGAGACATTCAGGGTTCAGTTTTCAAGGAAAACCCATACTTGCAGGGTGGGGTTGTCATGACAAGCAGAACGACCACAGTATTTGCTGAAACAGCTGGAGACTAAGTACTTTTAATCTGAGGAAGAGCTCCTGCACACTGGTGCGTGGAAAAGTCTGATGGAAGATTGGGAAAAGGAGATACATAGGCCAACACACCAGGAGAGACTTTCAATGGTCAGTGAGGCAGAAGAGATGCTCAACCTTGCCAGTAGGATGCTACGGAATCAAACAGCAGAGAGAGAGGAGACAGACATCAAATGAAAGTGAGTGAAGAAAGTAAGCAAGCAATTTTGTTAAAACGTTAAAGTACATTTGACCTTTGACCTAATAATCTAATTTTGGGGGGCTGAGCAGGTACCAGCAGAGGAGGGAATATGTCTGCTGAAACACTGTATCAGCCAAATAAAACACTGAAGTGACCCGACTCCTCTCATCCAGAATGAGATGGTCAAATAAACTGCGGTCCAGCTGTGCCTTGGAATAGGATCAGCGAATCAGAAAGAACGAGGCAGATCGATAGTTGGGAAGGAGTCAGCAGGTAAAGAGAAAAAGTAAGCAAATTGGGAAAATCACTGAAAAAGCACACAAAATATTCCTCACTGCTTCTTTTTATGAGGGTGCAAATCTGGAACCAAGTTGCAATATCCAGAAAATACTGTTATCCTGAGGACGGGACCTACAGTCCCACACTCAGGGACATTTACTCATGGAGACCCACGCGCATGTGTTTATTGCAACTATTCTTAAGAGCAAAAATGAGAAGCAGCCTCAAAGCCCAGCAGAAGAACAGATAAATTAATTTGTAGCATAACATATGAATATACTACATTTTTATGTGACTATTATAATACAGTAAAAAGAAATACATTAGAATTACACCCAAGTATATAGATTAACTGTAAAGGCATGTTCGGCAAATGAGAACATGTTGCAGAAGATGTGTGATTATGATAGAATTTATGTGAGGAAATTATATTAAATACTGCTGATTTCTACAAAAAGAAACCTGGGTGAGAAAGATACATACCAGCTTCGGGGCAGCAGTTACGAATACAGTGAGCAAAGCAAGGCTTTGCTTCTTAAAAAAATATGGAAAATTGTTGATGCTTCAAATATGAGTATGTGAAACCTCTCTAGATCATTCTCTTTACCTTTTGAATGTTTTAAATATTTGAATAAAGCTTAGATTCACTTGGCTTGTTTATTAATCCATGAGATTTAGACATTCTACACCCTGATTTTCTGCTTTTACATTAAAAACTCACATCTTTATTAAAGTAATTAAGCAGCAAAACCTATATTCAGACAGGAACTGAATTTCGTATCTCCTAATCTAGGCATTGCTTCGCTTTGAAATAAATTCTCTGGATCACGTGAAACATAAATCAGACTCGTGCAGTTAAAATTCCCGATTGTTTCTGAATCAACAGACCTGGATTTAAGCTTTGGCCCCCAGATTTACCCAGTGGACGATCACTGAGGAAATTAGTTATCAGACGGAGCCTGGTTCCTTGAGTGTCGATGAGATTCAGCTCAATGTGCCGGCTTTTGCAGAGACTAAGTAAGTATATGTGAAATGCCTGGCACCACCCCTAAAGGGCTGGCATTCAAACACAGTGGCAAATACAGAAACAGCTGATATTCATTAAGAACTTACCTATTCTTTACACACATCTTCATGTGCGCTTAATCTCAACGACCCTGTAAAGTAGATACATTTATGTGCTTTTTTCTGATGGTATTAGATAAGTTGCCAACAGTTGGTAAGCATTTGGAAACTGAACCCAGGTTTTTCTGACGCCGAACTCTGTGTGCATAACCCTACGCTATGGGATGGGCTTATATATTTTATCAGCGGTCTGACCATGTTGTGACTCTGACCTGTATCTCAGTGACCACACCTTTGACACAGTCTGAAGACCTGAGTTCTAAGTGGCGCTGATCCGGCTCTGGAGTCTGCGTTCTGTTTCTTCAGGAGTGGACAAAGCTCTGGGAAGTTCAAAGCCAAACATAGCCATGAGCTAGCCCGGGACCTCGGGGCCTCACCTGGGAGCGGGCTTGGGGGCTCTCGCGCAGAGGCACCGGTGAGCCTTGCGAGAGGAGGGGGGCTCCAGCTCCAGGGTGCTTCTCTCCCCTGCGCCCGGGACGGCTCCCTCCCACCAGGGAGCCCAGGACGGCGGCTCTGGTGGCTGTCTTCCTCCCACCTCTCTGCCGCCTGCTGACAGGATCCCAGAGTGGGGGCCGGGGATCAAGAAGGCCGCTCTGTGTCCCGGTGTCTGGGCAGCCGGCCTTCCCCAGTACCTTAAACACCTTGCCAATATCTTTTCATCTAACTCCCTTTTTTGGCTGCTGGCTCATTCAAAGAACATCTAACAGGTTCTTTCTGTCACCCACTGTGCCATATATCATCTGCTTGTCCCTTCAAAGGCACTCCCTGCTCCGGGTCCAAGGAAACGCCTATCAGTCCATCCCGGAGGTGTCTTTCTTCCTGGGCTTCGATTGGGTCTGGCAAATGGGGAGTGAGTATGGGAGCGACTGGGGATCATGAAATAATGTAAGAGACTGGAGGCAGGAGAAGAGTGAGATTGGAAGTGCACGTCCCCGGCTGCGCGCGTCGGGCTGCCGTGGCCTGACCGTGCTCTGGCGGGCAGCCTTGCTCGGACAGCTACCCCTGGGCTCCTCTGATCGCCCCGTCTGTGCGCTGTCTTTCCTGCCAGATCCTGACTATGTTTAAGATGCTCGCCCACCCTCCACCTCTCAGCCTCCTTTACTCCCATGCCTCTGTCTTAGTCCCTTCAGGCCTTAAGAAAAATACCACAGACTGAGTGGCTTATAAGCAACAGAAACTTATTTTCCACAGTTCTGGAAGCTGGAAGTCCGAGGTTAAAGTGTTAGAAGATTTGGTGTCTGGGGAGACACGGATGCCCTCTTCTTGCTGCGTCCTCACACGGCGGAAGGGGCAGGGAGCCCTGGGGTCTCCCGTATAAGGGCTCCAGTCCCGTCCACGGGACCCCACCCTCACCACCTGATTACCTCCCAAAGCCCGCAATTCCGCCTGCCATCACATGGGGGATTAAGTTTCAACGTATGAATTTGGGGGAAAGACACATTCAGTCTGTAACTAATCTGTATCTGGATTAATCACAAGCCACATGCTGTATTAAGACTGAAAACGAACACCGAGCCTAGAGCCATTCTCTGGCATCCCTCCCACTCAGTAAGACCTGGTTAACTCTTTTCTTGAGTTCCTATTGTCAATGGCATAGTCCAAAATTCCATGATCTCACCTCCTTTAGCCAAAGTTATATTTTTTAAAACGCAGCTCTGACCATTTAAAGCTTTGATAGGTTTTGGTAGTTATCCAAAAAGAATTGAGTTATTATCTACATACATGTATGTGTACATATTAGACCTTTTATATCCTTCTAGATGAATGACGACTGTAAAAGACGAAACATTTCTCTGTATGCACGCGCTCATTTTCACCTGACTATGTTTATGATCAGGGTTTATAACCAGACAAAAGCAGAAGTTAATAAAGTAGAAATAAAGCATAAGATGGTGAAGGCCAAATGTCAGTTCTTCAAATAGATGAAGTCTTAAATGTGGAAGACAAAGCTGTAAAACTTACAGAGGAAAACACAGGAGAATATGCTTACGACTCAGGCTATGGAGGGTCTAGTTAAGGAAGATACATAAAGCAAACACACTCCAGAGAACAAGACTGGTACATTTCACCACATTAAATTAAGAATTTATGTTTAACAAAAGGACCATAAGGAAGGTGAAGAGACAAGGTAGAATATCCAGAATATATAAATAACTTAAACCAATGAATTAGAAAAAGGAAACAACTCAATACAATAATAACCCAGAGTCCTGACTAAGCACCACATAGAGAAGGAATATATGAAATAAATCTCAAGAAAAGATACCCAGTATTAGTTATGAGTCAGAAAACGCAAAGCAAAACTATGCGGATTCCTCATTTCACACCTGTCACATTGAAAAAAATACTCAAATGTGCAAAATCACTTATGTTGACAGTGAAATGGAGAAACGGGGACTCTTCAGAGCATGCTGGAGGAAGCAAGCTTGGCGTAACAGCTAGCATAGATTGTGGCATTCTCTAGTACGGGGGAAGATGCCCCTCTTTCTCACGCTATTCCATTCCTAGGACTGTACTTAGACACCTAGAAAGAAGCCCTTGCGAATGTGCATCTGGACACAAGATCTAAATGTTCAAAGCTTAAAAAAAAAAAACCTCAAGAAAATCCAAATGTACATTGTGCACAGGCTGGATGAATATACTGTGGTGTATTTGCACAATGGGAAATAGGATACAGCAATACGCGTACATCAACCACAGCTATAGACAGTATCAAGGGTGCCCCTTAATTGTGTTCAATTAAAAGTCATAAAAAAATGCAGAGTATAAATCCATTTGCAAAAAGTTGTTTTTACAGTGCATAAACTAAATAACATATATTGTTTAAGGATGCGGTGAGCCATGAGGGAAACTGAGGGGATGGTCCTCAACTGCCCGGCGGGACTGCCTCTGAAGGGAGAAGCAGGGAGGAGGCGGCGCCCCCTTTGTCGCCCTGAGGGGGGCTCCTGCGCCTGGCCGGCAGCTGGGCCTCGCGGGGCAGCCGTCCAGGTCGGGCAGTCAGAATGGGCCTCAGTAGTTGTGCCTCTGCGTGAACCTATTCCGGTAGCCAATAGATCTAACAGCCACCCTGGCGCGGGTATGTCTGTGTGTTGTTATTCTGTTCCTGTTACAAATAATTTCTCTTTTTTTCCCTTTACCATTTGTACCCTAGAGTTCAGTGCAGTGGGAGAATCCTGAAGATGAGCAGAAAGACAGCTTACGCATGATTTTACTCTCTCCTAAATCCACCCTTAAGGCAACATTCAGAATAAAATAATTAAAAGCTTTGGTAAAAGATGGGTGACTAAAAAGATAAGACAGGGTGGAAACATGGCAAAAGGGAGAAACTGAAACTAAAGAAAATCAGAAATTTAAGAATTTGGAAGTTGAAGATAGGGAGAATGAAGGGAGAAAAAGAATAGAAACCAGGACTTTGAAAGGTAAAATTTTAAAGTTCAAAGCTTATTAAAACAACCAATGGGAAAACGAAAACAGTCATCATAGATAAAAACCACTGACCCAAACTCACAGTGATCTGATTACATCAACGTTCAACATTCAACTACAAAAGGGTGACTAATAAAAATCCAAAGGAGATAAATAATTCAAAGGAAACTTATAAAGCAGACTAACAAACCCCAAACTGGGAAGCTAGGATGCTCACTCATTATTCAAAAAATATTAATTTGGATTTTTCTGTGTGTCAGGAAAAGTGCCCAGCACTGGAAATTAAAGCTCAGACCTTGAAGAACATAAAAATTTAGTCAATGCTAAATTATTAAAGGGTAAATAGTAAAAGATAGAAAATATTTAAGGGGCAGATAGACACAAATTTTAAATGATCGTAAAAATGAGAGGTGAAGGTGTAAGCTTAACCTGTAAGCTTCAAAGGTTAAAATGAGATAAAATAAATTAAGGCATTTTCAAAGCAATATGTTAGCGCAACATTAAGAAATTAAAAAGACGAGGGGTAAGTAGGGCCGCTGAGTTATCTATCACCGGGGGTGTGGCCTTGAGCAAGCCCCCCATCTGCTGCCTCCTCCTTCCCTGATCTGCAAAGAGGCGCTAATAATAGTTTCTACCAGGGGGGCTTTGTGGCTCTAATGAGGTCGGGAATATAAAGCAATTCACAGAGCGCCTAGCTGAGGTCAGCCCTGCCCCTAAAATGAGCCCCAAAGGACTAATTTTGGAAGCTATGGGATTTCAGGAAAGAAAAGGGAAGACAAGATCATGGGAAAGCATCAACGCTTGTGTTTCCTGCTCAGCCAGCCGTGTGGCCAAGCTGATTTGGGATGGAGTGGGGCTTCTGGGGGGCAGAAAGCTGAGCCCAGGGAGAGTGTCATCACCTCTGACCTCTTGCTCTTGCTTTTGACCTTTTCCGGGTGTGGATCTCTAGCGTTGCTCCAGATTCTGAAACACTCAGAGGTGAGCTTGCAGCCCTCCCTCATCCTGTCCGGCGTCCCTGTCCCCCACCCCTCCACGGGCCCTCGGGCCTGTTTAGGTTCCTGTACTCCCAACCCCTCTTCCACTTGGAACCTCTTCGTCTCTTCTCAGCCTGTTCTTGCTGGGGTGTAGGGAAGAACAGCAGCCTTAGCAGCCCAGCTCGGGGCCGACCAGGCGCTGTGGCCCTGGAGGCCTTCACAGGACACGAAAAGCATTCCTCCGGCATCCTGCCCAGGGTCAGCAGGCGAGGCTCACCAGGAAGAGGCTGGGGCACGTCGGTCACCAGGACGTGCTACGAAACCACTACTTACAACACAACGCTGTTAGAGACGACTGAAGACAGTCCTTCTGACTTTGTGGGGTTTTTTTCCTTTTTTCCTAAACTTTACTCTCAGCTTTACAATCTCACAGGAAAAGAACAGGAATTTTATTTTAGGATGTGAATAATTCTGGATGATTTGGACTCTGGCATTTGTATATTGCATGGAAATACGCAGAAAGTGGAGAAAAGAGCAAGTGGCAAAAGTCCGTGTCAATCACAGAGGGAACGACTTTCAGGGGTTGCTAAGTCAGAAAGTAATAGCTTAAGTGGTCTTACAGTCAGGAGTATTGGCGAAGTCAATAGTGGTCCATTTTATCCTCCAGCGGGAGCAAAATTTGCAAGCAAAATTGGCAGAGTGAACGACCCTAAAGTGCATTCTTAACTCTCTAATTTCTTTATGTAAGAGGCCAATGAAGAAAACTGCAGAACTGAAAGAAGTTCAAAGGGGGAAAGAATTCCAGTTCGCTGTCTGCTCGGCACTGGAGAAAGTTTAGAAGGCAGTTTCGTGCACTGGAATGAAACAAGAGAAGGTCTTCCTTCCACCTACCCATCCATTCACCCACCCATCCACCCTTCTATTCACCCTTCTTTCCTTCCTTCTCTCTTTTCTTTTTTTATCAATATCAAAGTTCTCCAGGGAGTATCTATGAACCATGCCGAAAACAGCAGAACAACCCCAGAAGTTCTGTACACTCTGTCAACTCGGAGCCGGAATTTAAAAGAAATATATGGAAACTGGTGAAAACATGGCAGTCTGAGGCCATATATGCATAAATGTGTTCTTCTCACACATTCCCCTCGCATGAAGCAGAAATGGGAAGGGTTCACACCACCACCCTAATTTTAGAGACTTCAAAAACTCTTACAAAACACTGGGGGAAGTTATTGTCCACTGGAATTTCAAGAGAAACTCTCTTGAAAGTGGGTAAACTCTCACTTTAAATTTCCATCAAAATAACCAAAGAAATATGAAAATAGGAGAGAAAGATCAGTCAAGTACTTAAAAGGGGGAAATGACATCTCTATGCCAGAAACTAGGGAAACTCTATAGGAGACTCACATGCAGAACAAGAGTTCAGGGCACGGCAGCCACCCTGCCCTGCACAGCCTGGGACCTCAGGTTGTAGGAGCCCAGGCAGGACAGACGGAGGCCACGGGCCATCACGGGGACAGGTGGAGCATCTTCAGGGCTCAGCGAAAGGCCTGGTGCTGATGGGAGGCAGAACTTCCACAGAAGGCAGACGGCAAGCTGAGTGCCATCTCTGACCCCTAGGAGTGTCCACTCCTGTTTCATACCCTGGGCTGGGCTCTTGTGACCAAGCTCTGCTCTCCCTTCTGCAGTCTCGCTGAACTCAGTGACCAGCGAGATGGGCTTTGGTGGGCTATACATGTCCTGGGATGTTGCCAGGGATTTTAAGGGGTCAGGTGCAAAAAGACCTCTTTCTTGCTTGATAACCAATGGAGAAAGTGTTGGCTGCTGTCAGAGGGACACCTGACAAAGACGATGGACTTCGCTGGGCTCACACAGGGCTGGGCTCCTTGCTTAAGGCTGGGCAGTCAGTCTGTAAACGGGACCTGCTTCTGTTAGTATGTCCCCTTGTCCCAGGCCCTGACTACTTCTCTCTCCCATCACTTCCTCCCTGCTTCTCTCATCCAACAAGCTCAGGGTGCATGAGTGTGTGTATGTGTGTGTGCATGTGTGAGCATGTGTGTGCACATGCACAGAGGGTGAGGCACAGGTGGGAGTCTTTTTCCATGTATGCTCCTGTTTTTTACTAAAGTCTTTGTCTAATCTTTCACTTCTTCCCCTTTTTCTTAAGGCCTGTGCTTTTGATATCAAAGCCATATAGCAGTTACTGTTATTTCTTTCTGCTTCATATCCTGTTCAGAAATAATGAGCAGAGAACAATCCGGTTCTTGCATAGAAAGGGTTGGGTGGAAACATAAAGATGTAAATACAAAAAAGAGTAAATATTGGCAGGGTGGGAACATACCTATAAATATTTCAAAAATACATATTTCATTCTGCCACATATTTGATGTATTCTGTCCCCTACATTGACTCTCCTTCAGAGGTTTGAAAGCCTCAGTTATAATGCTATCTGTATTAGCCTAGGTTCTCCAGAGAAACAGAACCAGTAGCCGATTTCTTATAATAAATCTTTATTATACATAAAAAAGTATTACATAGATATTGTAATATATATTTATGTATAATATCAAAATAAAATATATGAGATGTAAATATATTGTAAAAATACATTTACTTAATATGTTATATATTGTATATGTTATATATAAAAGAGGTTTATTATATATTATATATATGTGTGTGTATGTATATATATATATATATATATATATATACTATATATATATATATATATATATACTATATATATAAAAAAGAGATTACAGAGATTGGCAAGCTGGAGGCCCAGGAAAGAAACACCCTCACAGACAGTGAGAATAATGTTTGACTAAATGTAGGGCACCTGGTGACATAACCAGCTTGACACATAAAACTAACCATCACACTAACCATGCACCGACTAGACAATGCCACAAGGAGGCCAGCCAGAGAGGGGCTCAGGTCATGCAGCCTGTGTCCTCTACTCTCCTTCCTATGGCTGCACAGTTGTGGTGTGTCTGACCCAAGGTTTCTTACAGTGCAGCCAAGAAAGAGAAATCCAGCTGCCTTCTGATGGTGTGGGTTGGATCTCTGACTCAAGCCAAATCAGCAGCTGGTTTGTGTGGGTCAGGTTTATATTTCAGATAAAGTGGACGGTTGCCAGCCAAAGTTCAGTGGTTAGCACACGCATGTGTTGCAATTGCCCCCCAACTGCAGGAATTAAAGTGGGAAAAGTAAAGTCAGCCCTTGGCCATAGGGAATGCGTGTAAAGGCTGCTCTCCCCCGCCACTGGAATGAGTGACTTCTACAGGCTATATAGTTAAAGAACAGGATATATTTAGGATCTAGAATAGGCTATATCACAGAACAATGATAGTTAAAGAATAAGATAGCTCAGCAAAATGATTCTCAAGTAGGGGTGACTAAGTCCCCAGGGGATATCTGGAACTATTTAGAGATGATCCGGGGCTGTCCCACCTAGGGGCATGCTCCCGGGGTCTAGCAGGTAGAGCCCAGCGACATTGTGCAGCACCCTAAGATGCAGTCAGTGATCTGGCTCAAAATGGGAGTGGTCCAAGCTTGAGAGACCCTGGTACACGAGAACCATACCCATCATCGCTTAGTGCCGCCACAATAATGTGCCCCTCGAGGCTGCCCTCCTTAGTTCATTTTGCCACAGGTCCATGTGTCTGCTTTCTGCTTCACCAAGTGCTTGAGGCCCATTCGGGGTCGGCACTTTCCTCCCTCTTCCTTCTCACCCATGTCCGCATGGCTAGCCTCCTTTATCCTCCGGGCTACGTGCTCAGAAAGGCTTTCCTTGACCACCTGCAGCAGAACCCCTTCCCCCAGTGCGGTCATGGACTTCTCTTGATTCTTACCATCACCGTCCTTCACTGTTGACCGTTGAAGGGGAGCTCCGTGAGAGCAAAGCCTCCCCTTGGTGATCCCTCATTTGAAAGCATGCCTAACACAGCAGAAGAAACATCTGTTGAATTAATGGCGTCCCCCAAGTATTCTCTGGTCATGGGAGCAGGCTCCATTACCCTGGTTACATAGGCTCTTATTAGAGCAAAGGTCAAGCTGTTTTTGATGTCTAAGATTTTATAATCATAAATTCTCTAAGGTTGGAGTCTGTATGTAAGTGTCTCCATAATTTTTAAAGACTTACATGATCAAATATGCCCACTGCTTTTATTTAATCATTCTGGATTTCTTGTCTTGGTCAGAAAGGTGTCTCATAGTTTTCATAACCATGTTGTTTATTTTAAATAATTTATTTTTCAGTATGAACTTTGAGATGATTTTATGAATCCAAACTGAAGGGATTCTGTGCGGAACTTGTTGGCACTTTGATCTTGGACTTCCAGCCTCCAGAACAGTGAGAAAATAAATCTCAGTTGTTTAAGCCACTGGTCTATGGTGTTTTGTTATGGCAGCCCAAACTGACTAAGAGAATCATGTAATATTTTTATTTCACAAAAATGTGGCATTTAAAAAGTTTGGATTATTCAGCAATAAGTTTGAATAACAAATTTTGGACAATATGGGGCTTGGACAGTTGACTGAACATTTTTGTAGAAAAACGAAGTTCATTTCTACTATTCATATCTTACAATAAATTCCAAATGGATTAAGGATTTAAATGAAAAGTAAAAGGACAATTCTAAATAAGATATTATCACATAGAATTTTAGCTCATTGAAAGAAAAGGAAACCACAATAAAGTAGGTTTTATTTTATGAAGAAAGGGATATTTACACATGCTTCAGTATATTAATACATTGGGTCAGAGTAAAAGGTCACAGGTGTTTGGTAATACAATTAGTCTGACAGGTGCTACCACTTCCCCCTTAAAAACATTTGATAAAATTCAGCAATCATTTTGGTTAAAAGCTCTTGATAAAATAAGAATGGAAGGACACTTCCTAAATAGCATAAATAATGTCTATCTTAAATCAAGTCACCTCACATTTGATGGTGAAAAACATGAAGGATCACCAGTAAAATTAAGCACAAATAATAAATATTTTCTGGTACTATTGTTACTTAACAGTGGTTTGGAATTTTAGTCCCTTGTGATATGACAAGAAAAATGAACAAAATAAAATATTTAGTAAATGAAAAACTACATTTTTGTAGATGACTTTATCATTGGCATAGAAAACCAAAAATAACTCATATAAAATTTATTAGGGCTGATAGAAAATTTCAGTAAGGGGAAAATTTTTAAATGAATGCCAAGAAATATATTTGTTATATGCCAGTAGTATGCAATTGTAAAATATAATGGAAGAATGATTTCATTCACAGAAGCATAAAAGAATCTTGTAGTTTCATTGACGGACAAACGCAGGATATATATATATATATATATATATATAAAAGAAACATTTACTGAAGAATGTAAAAGATCAGAATAAATTGAAATTTTGCCTGAGAAGATAATGTAAAGGTTTCAATCCATTCCAAATAAATCTATAATTTAAACACAATTTTGACAATTTTAATAGAATTGTTTTGGAAATTGAAAACGTGAAAAACAAAACTTTATCTCAAAGAACAAAGAATAAGTGGTCAAAAATAGTCCAAATGAAAAGAGTAATAAACGGTCTTTTTCTACATTATTAAAGTAGGAGATAAAGTTATAATGATAATAGGTAAAAATACAGGTTACTTAGAAAAGTCCAAAGGCAGAGATCCCACACTAAAGTGGATTCAATTAATTAGACAAAAGATTACTGTGTTGTCAAACAAAATCATGAGTAGAAATTAAAGGAAAATGACAAACTGGGGAAAATATCTGAAAACAAGGAGTTACTACCTTTAACATGTAAAGAGCTCTTCCAAATAAATAATCATATGAAAGCCCAATAGACAAATGGACAAAGAATTTAGAAAGAAATTTTTGAAAATGTGATATACAAATAAATATATAAATAAATATTATCTGACCTGAACAAAGTTTGCAGAAGCTAAAATATGAAAAATAACACGTACATCACACTGAAATAATTTGAATGTTTTCATGGCACTATGGGAAATGGGCGGTCAGAGGTAATGCAGATAATGATGAACTGTCTTAAACTCAGTTTCTCAATGTATCTCAAAAGCTTCAAGCTTGTGAATTTTCCTTGATGTAATAATCCTGGCTCCAGGAAGATTCCCCAAGGAAATCATTGAGTCAAGAGTTAAATATGAAGCTATTTCACAGTCTCTCATATGGTGCAAAAGACAATAATTAAAAACAAAAGCAAATTATTCAATCACAGCAAATGTGTTAAATAGTTTGCAAAGCAATCATCAAATTTATTGTGTAAGTGCACTTAAGTAAAATAAATTATTAGCAGTATATAGAATAGATTCTTTCCCCACTTGTCAGTATTCATATATATATATACCTATTTTTAAATTACTGGATACGACTTCAGGAGAATACATACCACAGTCTTAACACTTAACTTTTCACTGTGGTGTTAACTCTATCCTGACTGCGAGGCCTCTGAGCTCAAATTATGGACTCTGCTGAGGACCAACCAGAACCATCCGTGGTCTCAAACCCAATAGGGTTTCTTACTGCCATGTTTTAGCACTTTCCCAGCCCGTACTGATATCTGGAATTACATCCTTTTATTCATTTGTCGGGATATTGCTATCACCTGCCTCATTCCTTTCAGTGTGAGCACCGTATGAGCAGGAACTGTCTGTCCCATTCCTACCGTGTTCTCAGAGACCCCAGCAGAAGCAGATGCTGAGAAAATGTTTGCTGCATCAAGTGCGCTTTCTCACGGATTTGTAAGAGATTTGAAAAATGAGGCATGGTAAACTTCTCTCACCTACATCGAGATGAGCAAACTTCTGTAATGGACCACGGGGTAAACATCTGACAACTAGTGACCCACCTGGGCTCATTGCAGCCACTCAGCTCTGCTATTCTAGTAAAATAAAGCAGGTGGATGGGCCACAGGCAAAAGGGTGTGGCTGTGCTCCAATTAAACCGCATTTTAAAACTAGGAGGCAGGCAGGCTCTGGCCCTGAGCCTACACTGTATTTTACATTGTAAATATTTTTTCATTTTGTTGCTTGCCACTTAATTTTATGGATTTTTTATGAACAGATGTTTTTCATTATTGTGCAGTCTCTGGTATCAAACCTTTTCTTTATCTAGAAATGTTCTTAGAAAATCTCTCACCATCCCAAAATGATAGAATTATTCTCTGAATTATTCAGTGTATTAAAATACATGGAATTCTCATCATTTTAGCCTGTTATTTTACCCTCCAACACACAAATTCCACATGCAAACTTTTACCCTGTGCAAAAAAATCTTCAGCTAGGGAGGGTCACCACAAGACTTATTATTATAGACACTTTAAAAAATGATCTGATTGTCTCATAATGGGGAATTAGGTGGGCTATCAATAGGAATTAAAAATAAATGATGGAAGTCATGATAATGTTTTTATAGATTATTAAATGACCAGGAAATGTGTCTACAATATATTAAGCAGATAAATAAAACAAGTTAATCAAACAAAATGGAATAATAAAATAGTTCCTATAGTATTACTTATTAAAACAATATTTGCGAGAGTTCCGGGAAGATGGCGGTGTGAACGGAGCGGCAGAATTTTGCTCCCAACATTATATTTATCCACGAAAACACAGCAAAAGCAACTGTTCCTAAAAGAGAGACCAGAACACACAGGAAAGCGCACACACCGTGCAGCCACACCTGAGAGGACTCGGCAGCGGGCGAGGCAGGTAAGAAACGGAACCGTGAACTGGCAGGACCCAAGAACTCCCCCACCCCAGCGCACCGGTGGGAGGAGAGGATTCAGAGCCAGGAGGGAGTGGAAATGCAGGCCTATGAGATAACCAGCCCCATATCGGCCCAGGAACGCAGGCGCACAAAGCGCGGTGTGGCGGAGATTGGAGAGACGGAGGGCGCAGGATCTCAACGGGAACGCGCCTGTTTCTCGCGGCTGGCTCAGGGAAGGAGAAAAGAGAAGAAAAAAAAAGGGAGAAAAGCACGTGCTTTGTTTCGCAGCGGTCTTAAAGAGACGGGAATCCAACAGAGAACCTCATCGCAGCGGCACACTCAGCCCAGCAGGCTGGGAGTCCTGGGGAGCATTGGACCCCATAGCAGGCGACTGGGAAAGAGTAGCCATATTTAGGACTCCCACAGAGCTCAACAGCCTCCTATTCATTTTCACCCCAGCCACAGCTTTAAAGGGCCATGCAGAGCGGCGGGGCCATGGCTCTGGAATAGTGGAGCAACAGCGCCGCCTACAGCATTCACACAGAAACCACTCCCAGTGGGCGTTTTTTTTTTTTAGGTGTTGCTGCTTTTTCTTTTTCTTTCCTTTCTTTTCCTTTTTCTCTCTCTCTTTTTACTTTTTTTATTATTAGTAGTATTTTTTTCTTTTTCTTTTTCTCTCCTTTCTTCTCTTTCCTTTTTAAAGTCATAAAGAGCCCAGCTGACATACATGACAACTACCAACAACCAATTCTATAGTCATGAGAAGACAGAAGACTATGATACAGACAAAGCTTCAGACACACACCACCCCTGAGAGAGAATCTGAAGGAATGGACATGCACAGTCTTCCTGAAAAAGAATTCAGAATAAAAGTCATAGCCATGCTGACGGATCTAGAGAAAAATGTGCAAGAGCTGAGGGAGGAAATGAGGAAAGACAAAGCAGAAATGAGACAAGCCATCGACGGGCTTAACAGCAGACTGGATGAGGTTCAAGAAACTATCAATGAAAAACAAAACAGGGAGCAGGAATACAAAGAAGCTGAGGCAGAGAGAGATAAAAGGATCTCTAAGAATGAAAGAATATTAAGAGAACTGTATGACCAATACAAATGGAGCAATATTCGCATTATAGGAGTACCAGAGGAAGAAAGAGAGAAAAAGGGATAGAAAATATCTTTGAAGAAATAATTGCTGAAAACTTTCCCACGCTGGGGAAGGAAATAGTCTCGCAGTCCACGGAAGCCCACAGATCGCCCAACACAAGGGACCCAAGGAAGACAACACCAAGACACATAATAATTAAGATGGCAAAGATCAAAGATAAAGACAGAGTATTAAAGGCAGCTAGAGAGAGAAAAAGATCACCTACAAAGGAAAACCCATCAGACTGTCATCAGACTTCTCAACAGAAACCTTACAGGCCAGAAGAGAATGGCATGATATATTTAACGTAATGAAACAGAAGGGCCTCGAACCAAGAATATTGTATCCAGCACGAATATCATTTAAATATGACGGAGGGATTAAACAATTTCAAGACAAAGGAAAGTTGAGAGAGTTTGCCCCTCATAAACCACCACCACTACAGGATATCTTAAACAGACTGCTCTAGAGGGAAGCACCCCTAAGGCTAAAAAGATGTCATCAGAGAAAATAAAATCATAGCAAAGAGAGCAGACCATCCAAATACTAACTAAAGGCAAAGAATAAAACACCTAATATATAAAGAAAGGAGGAGGAAGAATAGGAAGGGAGAGATAAAGAAACATCAGATGGTGTTCACAATAACTTAACAAGAAAGTTAAGTTAGATTCTTAGATAGTAAGGAAGCAACCCTTGAACCTTTGGTAACCACGAATCTAAAGCCTGCAATGGCAATAAGTACATATCTATCAATAATCACCCTAAATGTAAATGGACTGAATGCACCAATCAAAAGACACAGAGTAACAGAGTGGATAAAAAAG
>JAQQAC010017683.1:22959446-22999748 GCA_029783875.1 Phataginus tricuspis | reverse complement strand
TGGGCTAAATACTCCAGTGACATAGAGACTGATCCTCCTGGTGGAGGAAAGGAAATGCAAGCTGACACAGCCTGTAAAAGGTGCCCTTAAACCCTAACAGGCCACAAAAGGTTGGAGGTCATGGACGGAAAAATAATACCAGGTCAGTATCAACTAAAAGAGAGCTGATACAATGTGTTAATACAAACAAGATAGACTTCAATGCGAAGCACTTCTGACTGGAGTAGGGCCCCCGCATTGTGTAAGTAAGGTTGGGATGGCACGTGCCGCCTAGACTCCCCTTTCCTGCATTGAGTGGAACCCCCTGGCCTGTGTTTTCTTTCTGAGGGTGGGGGCTCTGGGTGAGGCCTGAGGAGCGGCTCCCTCTGTCTGCAGGTCACGAGATTAAAGGAACATCAGGGGTCAGAAGGCCTGAATCGAAATCCTCAGGCTTCTCTGAGTCCCTAGCTTCTCTGAACGTCTATTTCTCAGCCTATAGAAGGGAAATGTGGACATTCTTCCCAGGGACCTCCCTGCTACAGCCACAGGGGAGACACAGAGCTTGGGGAGTAGGAGGAAGTGGGAGAGACAGGCCTGCTGGGATCGCAGGCCTCCCCGTATTCACCGTGCGGCTCTGGCCAGTTACCAGCGTCCCTGGGCACCGACGCCGCAGCCTGTGAAACGGGCTCATGCGGCCGTCCTGTGGTTGTGTAAGCCCGGCGGGACCCAAGCCAAAGCGATGGCCTGATGTACAGGCAGCCATGGCCCTCCACGTGCGGACGTGCTTTGCAAACTGGAATGTTCATCGAACTTGGGGTAAATGATGATTACTCGGGGTAAACAATTATGATTTCTACTCACCCTGTTACTAAAGCTTTCTAAGCATATAGCAGAGTTTTCAAGGGTCTACTGAAGCAAAATTAATTGGATCTAGATTGCCCACTTTCTTACATTTATTTATTTAGTAATTTCCTAAAACTGAAGGGAAAGCTGAGTTCTGGTTTAGGGCTGGGTGGGAAGAGAAACAAAGCAAAGAGAACAGATGACCAGACGTGCTAGCGAGATTAGGGACAAGGTTGAGGAGGACTCGTTTCCTGTGCTGGGCAGTTTCCAGTTTGTGATTTAGGCCGTGCCCGTCTGGGGCAGAGAGAATCCAACACAGGCTACACCCGCATGGCTCCAGCCTGAGGACCAGCCGCTCCGGGACGGGGAACAGGGAGGAATGAGCGATGTGAGGGCGACTCAGCTCTCCTTTCTGTGTTTTTCTGCTTTCCTAAAACACACTGGCTCTGGGATAGCTAGATTATCTCTGCTTCCAAAACCACTGGCTGCTGGTGTCTGTAGCCTCAAAACAGGAGAAAAGATAAATGGAAAAAAAATTTTTTTCTTCTGTTCATTTTTCTTTAAGTGGAATAGGAAGTAAGGAAAAAAGGTGAAAACAAAAGATGTACATGCACTGAGTATTGACTGAATTGTTTTCCCTTCAGATGACAAGAACAGAATCCCTAAATTTTAGACACTAAAGAATAGTCATTTTTCAGAAACTTGGTGTTTTTGATAATAGAGGTTTCTTCTTCTTGCTATGATTTGTTTTTTGAAAATCGCTTATGGATTTTGTCAAAGTGATAAATAATCATTGTAAAAAATGAACCACATAAAGAACAAAGCCATTTCACAATGGAATGAACGAATCGAATTTGTACCTAAAGTATTTATACACAAAATCAAAGAAACAAAAAACCCCAAAGGTTTGTTTTGAGACACACAGCAAAACAAAGGACGGAGGCCTTTTCCACTTTTTTTTTTTCTTCCAGGTAATGCCGTTTGCTCAAAAGATTTTCATTCATTGTGATCAGAGATATTACAAACTCCAGGGCAGCAACTGAGGTTTCTAGTTTAGTCCTAAGCTTGCCACTTAGTGTGTGACCTTGGGATGGTTACTTTTTCTTATATGGTTCTAAATTTCCTCCATCTGAGATGGAAGAAAGGTGGGGACAGGGTTTCGAGATCCCTTCCCAACACAAAGGTTTGAGATTTTGTGGTGTATTATTACAGATCCCCATTAGGGGGCAGCATTTACATAGTCAAGAGAGGCCCTCTGCAGCCAGAAGTTGGCTTGGACTTGCAAAACTCCTTTAGAACCCGAATCCGTCTCTGCAGAGGACAACAGGGTAAGAAGGGGGAGCCTGCAGCCTGCAAGGAATGCCAGGACTCTGGGCCAGCCTGCAGCCCCACTAGGAGGGAGCCCACGCCATTCCAGCCCTGAGAGGCCAGAGCTGGGCAGGGCCTCTGACACCAGCTCTGAGCCCAGGGCCCCCTGGGGATCAGCCTCGTCCTGAGTGCCGAAATACCTTTGGTGAAGGTATAGTATGCTTTGCTTCATTTACTAATTATTTGTTTTCTCTTCCTGCCCCTTAAATACGGGTGGAGACATCGGCGGGCGTTTCCCCTCCAGACTTCAGCAGCCATCCTCACTGTGGTTTTCACAGGCACCTGAAAACCGCGAGGTGCAGGCCCGTGGGATCCTTGGTGACCCCACCCCACAGGGCAGCACCCTGGGCCCAGTGCTGCAGACCGGGGGGTCCTAGAGGCCCAGGGCACAGCACAGACCGAGTCCCACCCAGATCTCAGCGTGGACCAGGGCCCAGAGATTCCAGGGGGTCCTTGCTGTGGTGGCGGCAAAGGCAGACCGTTAGGACAGGGCTCCCTGGCCCGAGACTACAGCTGACTGTGTCCTCCCCGACCCCAGCCCTGACATCTCCCACCAAAAACACCGCGGAGGCTTCTGAGAAGCGGCCACGTGCTCAGCGGGCTGCCAGTGAGTGAGGCATCATGGAGACAAGCCCCTGCACATGGATAGGGCCCCTGGCCCCCGGGGGAGCTGCTGCAGAGACACCCAAGGCAACGTCCTCCCACGAGGAGGCATTCCCGGGACAAGGCTGTAACCCAGGATGCAAGTGTTACGAGATGAGGGGTGGGTTTGTGGGGACACCAGGGGAAGGAGCTGAGGGCCAAGGGGTCTGGTGGTGAGGCGACGTCCCTGGCCTTCCTCCGCCCGGAGGCCTGGACAGGAGGAGACGGTTTGGAGGAGATGTAAACAGGGCGATGGCGGGTGAAGGAGAATGGCTAAACACGTTTGGGCAGGAAGGGTGCTGCGAGGCTGCAGCAGAGGGCAAGAGTGGGCAGTAGAGGGTGGCAGGCAGAGGGTACGAGAGAAGCCCCTGCCTGTGTCAGCCCTGTCCGGAGGATTGATGGGCTCTACTTGGCCCACCAGAGTCCCAGTCTCCAGGGTTAGAAAGTGTGTGGGCACCCAGGCGTTCTCCTGTGCTGTTTGCACACGTGTAAATCATCACATGTTTCTTCTGGGCAATTTAGCCTTAAAATAAAAATTGTATGCCCCTATGATGTCACTGTCAATCCCACTGCAAGCAGATAGACTCACCAATGCCAGAGGCATATGTGAGAGCTGGTCCTCAAAGAATTATTTTTAATAGTTAAAAATTAGAAAGAAATCTGTATGTCCTTTGAAATGGAGCTCAAGTAAGTAATGGTATGCAGGAAACATTTAATACAACTAAGAGTGTCATGGTGAGGGGCTTGTGCTTTGTTGTTCAATGCAGCAGACAAGGCATAGAACAACAATACACAGTGATACCTTCTGAAAGTTGTCGATGTGTGTGTGAATGAGAATGTGCCCATTCAGAGATGTCTGAGGGATGCTCACCAAATCATTAACAGGTGTCTCTGATGTTTTTATTTCATGTATTGTCTTAGTTCTTTACGTGAATGTGCTTGCCATTTTTACAAAAACTCTTTAGAAAAACAGAAACAATGAGATGTGTACATAGACAGGTAGATTTTAAGGAATCAATTCACATGTACGAAGTTTGCAGGGCAGGCCGGCAGGCTGGAGATCCAGGGAAAAGATGATGTTACAGCCCAAACCCAGTGGCCAGCCACTACAGTCTGTTGGTTTAGTCATATGTAGTCATTTCTGACAAAATGGAATCATAATACTGTTTTGCAGCCTATGTTCTAGGTGAGCAACTGTTTATGTTATTTGGTACATTTCTATTCAGTTTTATTATATGAGTACACCATGGTTTTCTCAACCTGCCACTGGACATTCATGCACTGCTGACATTTTCACATGACAAACTACGAGATATTTATAGACATCTATTTGAGCACATCTTTAACTATTTACTTAGAATTGATGATGAAAACCAGAATTGCTGGTGTCAGGTGTTTGCAGTTTTAGCGTTCTTGATCTACATCACCAAGTCGAATTCCAGGAAGGCTAGAGCCAGCCACATATTCACAGGAAGCATATAAACATGTCCAATTCTCTTCAGTTCTCCTCCAATTTATCCATACACTTAGCATAATCCCACTCAAAATTCTAAAGGAATATTTGGAAGAATTTTACTCGATGAGCCAAGAGTTCATAAGTAAGTACGCAAGGATGTTCACGATAAGGTTGGACTTTCCCTGGCAGTTGTTAAAATTTATTACCAAGCTTCAAAAATGTGAACTGACCCCAGCGCAAGAATCAGTTGATCAGAACGGAAATCCTAAAATCACTCTAGTAGTGTGTTCACGTGCACACATCTGCTAAAATCTAGGATATGCCAGAGATGGAATTTCACATCCGTGGGGCCCAGAGGAATTAGTCAAAAGCTAATGTCAGGACAGTGATGTAAGGGGAAAGATCAGACAGATCTCTCTTTAACATCACAACAAAAGAAAACAAAAAATAATATATTAAATAATTAAAATAAGTAAAATCCAGACAAATATAAAGCATATCTGAATTTATAAAACTATGAGGTAGGGAAGGCATTTCTAAGCATAATATTAAAGGCAGAAGTTACAAACAAAATGATTGATAGACTGTATTTTATAATCATTTAAAGAACCATAAAATAACTTTTTTAATTGAAAAAATAAAAAGTGTATCTATAAAATATGTGACAGATGATAGAGTACATATATTGAACTCTTACAAATTAATATGGAAAATGTCGAAAAATTGACAAATAATGTAACAATCAGCTTGCAATGAAAAATGACTTTTCTTACATATAAAGCAATGACAATTATTTTTTATGATATGCACACTGGTAGTCATATTACTCAGGTGTTTTATATTCAGTTATTTTATTTTCCTTTCAGTTTTTAACTGTTTCTTATATAAATACTTTAGTTTTATGTAAATGTAATTCATTGAGCTTTAACTGTGACTTTTCTGTTGTTTCTAGAAATATGATGGTCAGTTTGATTTTCAGAGGTTCTGAAAATATGTTTTCTATATTTTCTATAATTCCTATAGTTTTTATAATTTATCGCCTTAACACATTTTGGATTTATTTTGCATGGTATGAGATGTGGAGCTAATTTTATTCAAGTGCCTTAATAGTTAAGCGATGCATTAGGTGTTTATTCTTTTTCTAGTTTTTTATATCATATTAATGGACATTCATTGATTCATTCAACACAATTTGTTGAACGTTTTGTTGGGCAGTGTTGTTTTGTTCAGGTGTCAATCATTACTGATTTAAAACGTATTTTTGTGTCTAGGCGTTATTATAAAATGAACCTCCTTTTCAATGGACTGATCCATCTTCACGCTGTTTTCCTGAATTGAGTTTGTAAATGTCCAGAAGATCTTGACACAGGTGAGGATGGGGTTACAGGCATACTTGTGAGCTGCATGGATGAAGGGAGAAATAGGGCTGAAATTCCAGGAACACAAGACATGATTTATTTGGTGATGTTCCAGAGGGAGCCAAGGGCACCGCCAGACAGGCAGCCCTGGAGAAAAAGCACAGATGGTTTTGGTGTCAGGAGAAAAGGAGGCGAGGAAAGAAGGAAACTGAGGCACAGGTTGCCACAGGAGGGCTTTGGAGGTACCACCCTCTAACAGGACACCCTTCCCTGGGGGCTGGGGGGTGAGGTGCTTAAGAGAAGGCAAGAGAGGCTGTTTCCACTGGAGAGGATTTCAGAAGAAGAGGTGTCCCGAGGGGTCATTCTGTGGAGAAGTAGAAGCACTGGGGGGAATGGGGAAGCAAGAGCATTCTTTCTGCCAATGATCTGTGCCTTAGGGGCGCTGGTGGGCACACCGAGACAACAGACAGAAGTGGAGGTTCTCCCAGGAAGATGGTGTGGCCTCGATTTTATGATTATGCAACATCTCAGTGCATGAGCTCACTGCTCTCTGAGAACAAAGCCCCCTGTTCCCACTGTGAGCAGATGAGTGCTGGTTGCCACACGCCAGTTTTGGGGTGCACCTTGGGCTTTTAATGAACATGCCCCTGGGAAAGATGGAGGGTAGCTGCTGAGTACCAGCCTTCTGAGATTGCCACAGGAAACTCTTCTCGCTGCGAACGGAATTGCGTGAGCAAAAGGAGGCGAAGGAGGTCAGGAGAGTGGAGAACAAGGGGGCGGCGACAGGCTCTGAGCCTCGCTTCTAGAACTCTGTCAGCGACACCACCTCCTGTGTTGTTGCGACATCTTTAGGAGATGAGCAGGAAAAGGTTATCATCATGTGAGTCTCACAGAGAGGTGGGCGCCCACAGGGTCCGCAGAGGCCGGGACCCCCTCCTGAGAGGCAGCGATCCTCTACAAGCATCAGGACTATAGCAAGGGAGTCCGTAGCCCCAGAGATACACAGCCTTAAAGAGGGGGGCCGTGCTTTCTGGATAAAAGAGACTCTCATCGTCGAGACAAGAAGGTAAGGTGTTTTTCTGGTTCTCACTGGATTCAGTCGCCTAGTTGCTTGTGCTGACAGGCACCCGGAGGGGAGCGCTGACCCTCGGTGGGCACGGCCCCACCTCGGGATGAAAGGGGCTCAGCCCGCGGCTCTGTGCCCAGAGAGGGAGTGCGAATCCCCGCCGAGAGGAAGGTGCGCTTCGTCCAGCCGCAGGAGCTGCTCTGGGGCTCGCGAGTCCCGCTGGGCAGCATGGGGGCCAGTCCAGCGCAGGGGCCAGGTCTGCAGACGAAGGAGCTGGCGGTCCCGGGGCTGGCGATGGGAGACTCGGGATGGCTTTGGGCGGAAGCCCCGGCTTCAGCCTCCCGGCGGCGGGTGGCGCCCTGGCGCTCTGCCCGTCGTCACGATGATGGGGATGGTCCGGGAGCCCCGCGGCAGACCGGCGCGCGCAGCCTGGCTCTGTGCGTGCGTCCGGGACACGCGCCCTCATCTCGCCCCGGAGGCTCGTGGGGGGCCGAGGGAGCCCGCGGAAAATGCCTTCATCAAGGATCCTAACACTTCCGCGGCCCAGCAGCAACACTGAACATGCACTCTTGAAGGTGCAACTTGGAAATTAAACTTTTCGTGATGGAGGAGAATGTGGGCACCTTTATCGCCACCCCCAAAACCTAAGGGCTCCCGTGTCAGGGATTGGCAGCATTCCCGAAGCACGAGGACTTTGTTTTCCCCCTGAGAAAGCGTGGCTGAGATTTTAACTATATAGCAGCTCGGAAGGCTGCCATAAGAAACTGGGGAGATTTGATTGTTTTGAAGAAAGTGTGAGTCTTCATTTTCTTTCTCCTTTGTTTTACCCCCGCAGCCCTGCCTGCACCCCAGCTATTTGGCAAATCAACCACATCCTTGAGGTGATATTTACCACAATGCTTTGCCCATTATTGGCACCCATAAAAGGTTGATTGGTTGATCATTTAATTACATTGTGTGCATTCATTTTTTTTCAAGCGTGAAGCAGCCTTAGAGCAGACCCAGCGCCACCGAGGGTCAATGTGAAGAACTAATCAGCTCCTGTATTTGGGCTGCACTATTTCTTTTACAAAACTCATTGGTTCTAGCCCCTCGTTCCATGCATACAATGCTGCAAAGACTGTGCGAATCGGAGGTGGACAAGCTTTTTCTGGGAAGGGCAGATTGTAGTATCTTAGGTTCTGTGAAATAAATGCTCTCTGGTTTGACGACGCAGCTCCACTATTGTAGTGTGCGAGCAGCTCTGGACAGAATGTAAATGGATGGAAATAGCTGTGTTCCAATAAAACTTTATAGCAATAGGTAGTGGGCTGGATCTGACCTGTAGGCCATAGTTCATGAATCCATAAATATTGATGACCTGGCATTGCTCATTAGGAATTTGATGCTTTGTTCAGTTTACTACATGCTAACTCACTTGGAAAAGGATCTGTATGCTAACTTAGACTCGGCCCTAATAGTTCAGAATAATCAACATTTGGTGAGGGCAGTCACCCCCAAGCCCACCCCTCCTTTTATCCCACTAAACCACTGCTCGGTGTCTTAGTGGAAGTGGGAAGTGACTCATGCAAGAAATAAACTGAAAAAGGATGAGCACTGCTTATAAACCATGGATGCCAGCAAGGGATGTGGCTGCAAACCGCGACTCTGCTTTTCGAGCCTCTGGGTGTACCGAGGCCCATGCTATGTGCATTCGCCTGGCTAGATAGGCCCTCTCCTTTCATTTAAAAGATGAGAAAACCAAGGTGCAGAGTGCTTAAATGAACTCCTCAAGGTCACACACAAGGTCACGTGCAGGCACTCAGAAGGGCCCTGTTCACGCTTGGCTTCAAGCTCTGCTGTCGTCATCTTGAAAATCCTCATGAATTTTGAACAAAGGGTTCGTCCTGGTCACACAGCCCAGAAGAGTAGAGCTGGGACTCAAAACCAACTCGGGCCCCTGGGCCTTTTCACAAATCTGTGAGCAATGCTCACGTCAACCCCCATGTGACGGACTGAATGGAAATGCCGATGTCATCAGGCTCAGCTTCCCAGGGGTAATGCATTTGCAGGGGAAAACCTGAAATGCGTTCAAAGGACTATCTCTGTGTGACCTGAGCAGAAGATGTGAAACTCAGCACAAAAATATCTTTACATCATGTGGTCCAAAAGATCACAGATATGGAAGACAGCCTGCATTGGGCAGCATGTCAACTCTTATTGCCAGACATTTCTCTGTATGTGGCTATCATTATCTCAAGTTCCAAAGGAGGAAACTGAGGCCCAGAGAAAGTGAAATAACAAAGGGAGGCAGCAAGGCGGGCTGTTTCCAGCTTTTTTCTCTCAAAATGGAAAGGATTCCCTGCTCAAGGTCTCATCTCCACATCCACGTTGCAAGTCATTCTTGGAAAGGAATATCATTCCTGCCTGCCCATGAGCAGTTAAAGCAAAGAAAAAAGTGTGCCATTGCCTCCCGGAAGAGCCCTTCCTGCCCTTCGTCTGTTAGAGCCGGCGATGTGGCTTTCGATCCATGCGGCTGCTCTGGGAAAGGCTCACCCAGAAAACCTCTGTGCGCCAAAGGAGCTGTTAAGTGGAGACCCCCATAAAACTTAAGTAGCAGCAGGCATTTTTCCTGGAAAATCCCCGCTCCGGCGTGCCCATACATTATGTTTTAGAGTGGTGCCTCAGCAGCAGGAAGAGAAGCCGGTGCCTCCAGACTCCCAGAGGGACATGAGGCCCATCGATCCCAGGGGACCGCGTTTCCGTGAAGCGCTTTCCAGGGTCTGAGGCAAGGCTACGGTGTCCGTGAGACGCTGTCGTCCACAGGTCACAGCTGGCCAGCTCGGCAGAGTGAACTCTGGGTGCCCGATAGGAGAGCTGCCTCAGCCCGGGGTGCTGAGGAGTTCGCCAAGGCAGGGGACCCCGGGCCTGGAAGTGCAGCCGCCATGAGGTTGGCGGCCCTGCTCCGTGCCTCCTGGCAGTGCCACCTTCCCTCCACGGACCTTCAGGTCTTCCGCTCAAACAACGCTGAGAACAGTGGCCTCACGCTGAGGCTGTAGGGATAAAGCAGCCCCAGGAATGCGCCAATGCAAAGCATAAATGTTAGTTAAAAAAAAAAACCTATGGAGGATGCTGTAATAACATACCGTAAATGTTGGTATTTTCCATGCATTCCCGGCCCCCAAATGTGATCACATTCAGACTGTAGGGTTCTCTGCAAGAAAACCACACTACAGAATGGAAGTACTCAGAGTGCCAACAGGAAAGAGGTGGCACAGTCGGGGGATGCAGTTGTCCTGAGGTTAATAAAGCGCCTGTTTACAAGAAGGCCAGTAGGTCATGGATACCATGGGGGATGGCGAAGCACCTCGGGACAGACCGACAAGGAAAGGGAATATTTTCCAGAACCTGAGGAGGGCTCCAGCCGTAGCAGAGGGTCTGACATGGAGGAACACAGCCCAGGAGTGGCTCTGGGAGTGTCAACAGAACACATCTGGCATAAGAGACATTACAAAGCAGTGATTCCCAAATCTGGCTGAACTTCCACTCATCTGGGGGTTAAAAAATACACACACACACACACATAAATGATATGTTATATACAGGTTACATAAAAGTATTAAAAATTATATTTTGCAACTATGATGTTGTAAAGACAAATATAGCCCAGCCTGGGTTATATTCATTTTTCAGTTCTGATTTAAAAATATCATAACACTTTTTTGGGCCCCCAAAATATGTTATAACACACAATTAACATATACTGTGTAATGTATGCAATGCATATACACACGTGCATACAGCCTTGCCCTTAGATAGGCTCATTTAGGAGATCTGGTGCTGGGATGAAGATTCCCAAGGGAATTTTGAGGGTCCTAGGATTCGGAAACTACAGAAAGATCCTTAAAAGCGCTTCCACCCCCAGCTCATAATAGATCTGTAGTAAAATATGGGCCACAAAGATGGGATCTCTTGAAGTGTTTGCCCGACTGCCCCCCACCCTGTTCAAAACGCCCAGTGTGGGTTGAACATCTGCAACGCACAGAGCCCTGGGGTTGGCGTTTCTGCACGGAATTTGCTTTCTGCCTCCCACAGATACATATAAGATAAAAGATTCTGTAAGGATAAAATGTTCATAAAACGTCAAGGCAGTAACGGGGGAAATCATGTGGGAGAACCGGGCAGTGCCAAGTGGGTTGCAGACAAACCCCTGCTGGAGAAGGAAGAGTGGAAGGAAGTGGCGCTGACGTCCCCTCCTAGTGACCAGTGGGGGGTGATTCTGTGCTCACCCCTTTGCAGCCTGGTGGGGGCAGGGCCAGAAGCAGAGCCTCATGACCTTCCCGGGCTCTGGGTACCCCTGCCTTCCTGGGCCACTTCCTCCATTAAAAATTATTAACAAGTATATTTGACAACTATGTTGGGATGAAGATGAACATAACCCAGACTGGGTTATATTCATTTTGTCCTTCTGATTAAAAAAATTAATTGTAATCTTTTTGTGGACCCCCAAGATGGTCACGCCTGCTCTGCCTAATGGGGAAGGTCCTGAGCATCGAGCCACGTGCCCTGAAGCACACAGCTGGCAAGCAAAATCCTGATCAGCTGTCAGTCAGGCCGTGCAGCAGGGGGCCTCCACCTGAGTGCACCTTAGGATAAACTGGAGGTTGGGGGGGCAGCTTCCAAAAGACTCCGGGGCCGGCTTGCACCCAGACGAAGGACTACACGCTAGGATGCCAAAGCTCCCAGATGGCCCAGGTGTGACAAGGTTGGGAAGCATGCAGAAAGCCCGGGCCTCCTGTGCCGCCCCTGCTGCCTTCCTGAGGGACTGTGGGCGAGACTGGCTCTGGGCGCGAGCTGATGCCTGGGGACTGACGGGAGGATCGCGTTTGTCTCAGCTCATACCTTCCTGATTCGCCCCTGCTCTGTTCCAGCCTTTCCCTCCCTCAGTTGCTCTCTGCAGCGGAAATGGGGCTCCTCCCTGTCCTGGAAGTGATTTTCAGTGTGGAATTCTCTGCTTCAGCCACCTGGCCCCAGACCTGCCCAAGTGTGCAGCTGGCCCTGGGTGGCTGTGCTAGACGGTGGGCACCCTGCCCCCATGGCCAGGCTGGGAGGGTCCCTGGCAGAGTGGCCTGGGCATCACAGAAACAACGGCGTGTGAGCCCGGCCTCAGGAGCTGCACCTGGGCCCAGCGGATCACCTCGGAGTCTCCAGAGGTGCACCCGAGGGCAGACTCAGTTGTCCGCATTCATCCCCCAAAGCCAGATGTAGGACCTATGGGGTCACTCTCTCCAGCTCTGAGGGCCTGGAGCTGAAGGGAGGGTTTAGGGAAAGCCACGTGGGTAAGGAGAGGACAACTCATTCTCCGTGTGACCAACTGGCCAGCACAGCCGGGCGGCGCTCAGGGGCTGCAGGGGATTTGACTCTGGTTCAGGTTTGGAGTTTTTATTGTTGCATAAGAATAGACATTCTAACTACTAAATCCAGGTTACATTTGAGATCATAAAAATCATGAGGCTTGGGTTGCTGTTTGATTGATTTTTTTCCCTTAATGGGGACAGCAATGTCTTAAGGCTGCTGGAATGTTCATCTAGAGGCAGGGAAAGAGCTGCCCTCCCTGCGTGTATTTGAAAAAGGAGAGAGAAAGAGAGAAGAGAGAGAATAGGCTGTATTGCCTGTTCAGTACCTGGGCTCCCCACTTTCCACCATCCTGTGCTTTGTAATCAGATGTTCTCCGCCTTGTTCACCATCCGCCCCTCTGGAAGAATCCAGCTCCCAGCAGGAAGGGAGATTTTCATTTTGTCCACTGCTCTCTCTCTCCCGCCTAAAACTGCAGTGCCTGGCTGAGGGTACCAGCTCCGTAAACCTTTTTCTGAGTGCACGTGAAATTATTTTACTGTAGGCCTTAATCTTGCCCATCAGAAACACATACTCTGCTAGGTGTATGCAAGGTGATGTTTCTGAAGTAACATGAAATGAATAGTGGGACGGAGCAATGGAGTTCAAATCGATAAATACTTATCGGAGGCGCATTAGGACAAAGACTAAAAGTCTCCCCCAGGAAAGGGGAGGAGTCAGGACCCCTCAAGTCCCGGAGAGCTCCTGCGGGCTCCCTGCAAACACAGAGGCGCGGCACTCACCCGCTGTCGGCTCTCGGAGGTTCTCGTAGGTGGCCTGGGGAGAGGCAAACATGCCAGCACCCGGGCAGAAAAAGCAAAAGGCAGAACAGGGGAGGCGGAACAGACAGGAGCTCTTCAGTAATCTGACCTTGCGTTGTAACCACATTTGTGTACGTGTTGCAAAAAAAGACACAGATAAAAAAGCATGTAAAGGGGAGGCTGCAAGAAGTCTGTGCGTTCCGACAGGAAGCAGTGCGCCCTGGGCGCTCTCCGCTCTGCCAGGTGGAGTGGCTACACAGTGCATGCCCCAAACTTCTTTTCTATCTTCTTTATTTATTCTGAGTCTTTGGAGTCATAACAGAAAAAGAAATGGTATAATGAGCACACATTTTTCTGATTTGCCAAGTTACTTAAACAGCATCGTCTGAAGCACACCCCTTAAATCAGTGCGGTGGTGCAGTGGGCAAACTGCCTTTTTAAAGAGGATGGAATCCATAAATTATTTGAACTCTACTATATTAAAAAAAATTCTCTGGTGGCACCAAAATATTAGGAAACTTTTTAAACAATTTAAGCTCTATTCATATAAGTCAGTGCTATGCAGCCCGTAACATTGAACCCAAGACTATTGCACGATGTGGAAAGGTGCCCAGGTATAACGAGAGGGGAAAGTGAATTCCCGGGCAGGGCGAGGTTCACCTAGAACCGTGCTTCTCATGCTGGGTTGACTGTGACCCACCCTAGAAAATATATTAGTGACGCCGTGTACAGTCCCCATCCTAAACACACACGCCCCTGAGATAAAAATTTGATAGAACACTGACTCTCTTCTTTGATTTCATCTTTCTTCATGTAAAAGTTTTATGAAATCCCTACTCTATTCTTTTTTAATGCTGGTCACAACACCTAAACCGATTTCCTGGCAAGTTAGTATGGGTCACAACCTGCAATTTGAAAACCGTTAATAGAGGATAAACAGTGATGACTTTCCGTGAACTCTGCCACTCAGTAAACCCAGAATTCTAAGCGATGTGCATGAATTAAAACAGTTAGTTTGGCCACAACTCCGTGACACAGTTATGACTTTTGTCTCCATTGTACAGATGAGGTAAGAGCCGCAGAGAAAGAGGAAACCCTCACACAGACAGTGGGGCAAATGCTGGTAATCATCACCCTCTTCTGACCTCAGGGAAACACGTGGGAGCTGACACTGAACGGGTCTCTAACTAATGCAAATGAACCAGGTCTGGAAATCTGTACCAGAAGGTTGACAGGGCTGCCCTCTGAGTGGAGAATGTAGGAGAATTTAGTTTTCTTTCTGCTTGTTTGCACATCCAATTTTGTAAAAAGAAATTTAAACAGTGCTTCTGTAATAAGAAGAAAGTGCATAGTATCTGCTCATTTATCCATATCTGAATTGGGTGACTTCATGCTGTTGGAGAAATTAATCTTGTTTAACAAATCTTTATCCATCTTAATTTTTCTAAACCTCCCCATAAGCAACTCTGGGCGGTTTATTTGAATTACCAGGAGAGGTTCTTACAAAATCACTGCAGGGGTCACTGCTGGCTCCTCTGAGTTCTGAGGGTTGCTCATCACCAGAAAACACCTGGCGAGGCCGGAGCTCCTGTGTGCTAACAAGCTGGAAAATCCAACCCCAGCCTTATTTGTGGGAGATTGACAATGCAGATCTGCAGGGCTCACTCTGCCCTGGCCCAGTTTCACTAGGAAGTTCTCATCAAAGCAGGATTTAAGAAAAGGAATTTCACATAAAAATATCATCTTTCATATCTCAGCTCGCATAGGACTTCCTTAGTGAGACTTCCGTCTCACTCCCGAGAGGACGCCGGACTCCACTATCACACAGCCCTGTAGTGTTTGCATTTCCTCTGTAGACAAGCCCACAGTGAGGTTTCCTTAAACATCTTTCTTCCTGCATAGTCTGTAGGTAGCATGAGGGCAGCAGCTGTGTCCCCCTGGTCTTCAGCTTTATCCCCAGCCCTGGCGCGTTGTCCAACATTCATAGTTGGACACAATAACTATTGACCGAACATGTGTGTGAGGAATGTGCTATAGGTGAGTAAATAAATCAGATGTGGGAAGCACAGTTTAAAAATTCCTCTTTTCCTCAGGTAAAGCCCACTCAAGGCTTTTGGACTGAACCCTAAAAAAATTAAAAGGGGTTTTCAAATTTGCCTTTAAGGGACAACAGTAGAGGTCTCTGATGTACTCGGGCCTGAATGAGGCAGACCGTTTTTGAACATAGGAATGTACAGTATCAATGGGATAGCAAAGAACTTCTAACACCTGTGGATGAAAAGCATTCATAGCATGTATGGGACTCTCAAACACAACTCCTTGGCCCCTCGGGTTTCTGTGACCGTAGGATGGACTCCCCAAGACTCAAAAGTCTAGCTCTCATTTACCTGCTGAAATGGATTCGAAATGCAATAAATATTTTTTCTCAGTTTTGGAGAACACCAAGTCAGGAAAGCTTAGGTATTTTGCCTTTATTCTGAATATTAGTATAAGTACACACAAAGACACCGGCACCAATAAATTGTGCCCCTCCATTTTGGGAAAAACATAGTATGGTAAATAATGGCAACATTGAGTAAGTATTGAAAAAGAGGTCAGTCACAGGGTTTTGAAAAAAATTGTGAATATAAATAAGTACATTAAAATGTTTGAAACCCTCATATACAAAATTTCAATATTCTTTCATAATTGGGCACCAATCTGCATATTTTGTGTCCAAGTAAGACCACTGGAGTGTTTTGCATTTCAACAAAACAAAATGATTCTGGTGTCTTTGCAACTATTGTAATTATAAAACATTAATACTACCAAACTTCTATCAACATTAATTTTATAAAAGGTCGATGTGTTATGGGCATGTGGTCCTGTCAGTGTTTAAGATCTTCCATATTAACTCATTAAACTACTGTATTGACTTCTGTGGCTAGAGAGATGTTTCATACTTTCTAAACAAGAAATGTCACCCAGTTCCTAATATGAAATGGTTTAAGCTTATTCAGCAAGAACATATTTCATGATAATTCTGAGTTTAGTTTGCAATACTGCAAATTCAAGCTTAAAAAAATGTGAAATTTTACCTAGAATCAGTGGCATGTTAGAGTTGACTCCTTCCAGATTAGATTGTATGTCGTCCTCCAGCGACATCCAGTTGGTAGCTTAAAATCAACCATGTTTAGAATATTTCACCAGGTCATTGACAAATTCTATAACTCAAGACTCTTTTGTTGGTAACACACACTCACCAATAACACCACTGTGTAGGATGGCAAGAGCTGTGACCGTGCTTGAGTTTTGCTGTGTGGTGTACAATTACCCACGTGTGTCACAAATCTCATCTGCAGGAGTCTTAAGAAATGTGTTCACTGGAGCCCTGGACACAATCGGATGTGCAGCGAAGGGAGTTCCTCGAGCTGGAAGGGCTGTAGTCACATTTCCTGCCTTGAGTCATGCTTATCTCACAAGTGAAAAGATAAATTGCCATGTCCCTTCTAACAAATGTGGTTCTTTGGGCAAAGATTTTAGGAAGTAAATCTTTCTTGAAAGTTATCATTTATAATCATTTTGTCATGAAAATTAAAAATGCAGTGATGTATTTTCTAACCCTGCAAATATTTTTGATCTGGCAAAGCAATCTTGGGACGCAGCGTGTGGAAATGTTCCTTGTTGATATCATCTTGTGCCCGTATCTTGCCTGACCTAAGGCCACCGTTTCTCAGCTCCATATTCCAGCATAAGCTTATGGGCTTTAGCTATTGAAGTAGCATATTCAGCTCTGACTGTTGTGCATATATATATTTTATTAACCAGGTCGTCACCTTAACTGTCATGTGTTGGTGAGCCTCAATGTCCCATGACTGTGTATGTAATTAGTGTATACACGTCATGCACATATGATGTACTATATACACACGCAGTAATTAAACACACTAAGATCTAGTTATTTCTAATTCCTATGTAATACAATTACTAATAAAATATATGAGTATGTGCTAATCACTACATAATAAAATCCAGCTACTTTTGGAAAACTCGGATTGCTTTTGGAAAAAAGAACTAGCTTAGAAACTCAGAGTGCAAATCCCTGAACTGGAGCTCCAAGAACCTGCCTATATTCTTAATAACATCACAACCTGATTCTTCAAAGGAATGCTCATGGGGTGGGGGAGGAGGGGGGCCCCGTAGCCGCCTTGACAGTCCAGGATGCCACCGGCCACCCCAGCTGCCTCCTCTGCTGGGGCAGGAAAGAGCATTCCAAGTCTTGTAGATTTCTCCTGTGAAAACATACGCATTGCGGGGAGTTTTTAGGAAATTTTCTCTCGTCTTCACTGGTGATTGATCCATCCCTAGTTTCTTCCTTAGGGTAGGTTGTATTCATTTATATTTTATTTGGAAATCACAATGGGGAGTCTCAAGTTTGCTTGCAGAGAATTACAAATGCGTCCTTGAATTTTTGTTTTAATACCTGTATCCGTCCTTCCTTCTGACTTCCTGCGGTGTATTTTATTATTTCTCTCCTAACTTCTTGAATTAGTGTTTAAATGGTGTTTTCAAAACAAATTGTTTGTTTATTAATAAAGACATTTAAGACCATGAATTTTTCTCTAACAATAACTTTATTATACCGATTCAAATATAAAGCTTTAAGTTATTCTTTTCTTTATATTCTTCAAATTGTTTTTAAGTTCCTCTTAGAGCTCCTTAGATGGGTGTGTTAAATGTTTCAGGCGATAGAGTTTTTGTATTTTGTTTTCTCTCGAAGACATCTTAAACCTTGTTTTACTTTATCACCCCTCTGTCAAGATGGCATCCGGGGTACCCATTCATTCATTCAGTAATTACGCAGCACATACTGTTATTTTTGATGTGGGGAGTGCTAGACACAAAGCAGTGAGCAGACACAGAGCAGGGACCCGGTCCCACGGCATTTACACTCACGTGTGGGAGGCCAATTATAGCTGCTACTGTAAGCCCATGATGCAGTCGTGGATTATCTGACAGGGGACTGGACTTAGTTAAGGGATTGAGGCAGCCGAGGTCTGGGGGACAGGAGTGTCCCAGCTGAGCTGACAGGGGCCACAAAGTGCTGGTGCAGGAGGAGCTGAGGCCCGAGGGACGGCGCAGGAGGTGGGAGAGGAGGTGGCAGAGGGAGCTGGGAGCAGGGCTCCCTGAGGCAGAACGTGGGTGCTGGTGGCTGTCCGGGGACGGTGGCAGTGGCACAGCTGGGCTGGGGTGTGGAGAGAGAAGCAGACAGACGCAAGACAGAGCTGGAGAAAGAATCAGAAATAGGCCGCAGTGCTGCACTGCTAACAGGTGGGGTAAAGGGGACGGAGCCACAGATAGACCTCCATTCACCCAGCTGTGCCCAGGCTGGTTCCTCAGGCTGATTTCTAGTGTGGCCCCTCTTCACCCGAAAGGTGGTACTTACCATGCCTCCCTGGACGAACCCTGTCCTTTCATTTGTCCTAATAAGCCCCAGTCTTATGCCCCTGTCCACACTTCCCCTTGTCCGGAAAGCTTCGCCCTTTCGCCACCCAGGCAGATCCTGGAGAGGCGGGAAAGCATGGCTGGACAAACGGAGGTGTGTCTTTCTCTCTCAACATCTTTTTATCTTGTGACCCTTCTCCTATTTGGTCAGTGTTTCTGTCATTTTGTGGAAAGGCTATTCCAGCAGAGAACAGACTTTTCAGACTATTTGCATTTCAGAAGCTCAGGGCTGTCATAATGGAGAACAGTGGCCTTGAGGGAGAAGCCTTAGCGTCAAACCACTGGAACAGAGGAAGAAAGCACCAGCTTCGCTCATGTAAAGGGACTGACGCTGATGACCTCATCAGCGAACCATTCGCCATCCCTTCGTGCAGTGACCCGACGGAAGAGAGGGACTTTTACCTCAGAGAAAGTCTAACATCCTCACTCTTTTACACTATGTATATGTTATGATTTCTATGCTCCTAGTATGTATAATGGTCATTTGGACAAGATTTCTTAAATTTAACTAAGTCAACTTCAAAAAACTGGATATGTGTCTTTGAAAGATTTTTGGAAGAAACCTTGGTTCCAAAATAGCACCATAATACATGCACAAGACAGAAACAAGAACATAGCAGACATATCTCCTACTCCCCAAATGAGTTCTCAGCTACCGTATGAGTTTAAAAATGATAATTTAATCAGATCTGGGGGGGAAAAGCAGAACAATTTTGAAATTATTAAAACTACTAGAAATACAGATTTAGATATACCACCATGAACAATAAACCTCTCACTAAATAAATACAATTCCCTGAGATAGCAACAAGAAATCATGTCAGTAGCATAAATGAATATATGTATTTTGGCAGGGCATGTTTTTTGTTGATAAGTGTTCACGTCGATTTAAAAGGCAGTTTATAAATCACCGAATGAGGAATATTTGATGGATCATAACCTGACCCCCAACTCACTGAGACTTGAAAATATTCCTCTGCTTGTAGGGGCGAGAAGAGAGTTTTAAGAGAAGTTGGGGCTTGGATTCTGGTGTATTTCAGAGAAAGGAAGCCTGTACCCTGGCCCTGCCTGGGTGCATCCCCGAGAGGAGTGACTTGCTCCTGGGGTACCGACAGGTGTGTGCTGGAGAGAGCCTACAGGAGCTTCAGGGAGTGCTCTGATTCTCATCGGGGTGTCAGAAGAGCGAGGGGCATGGGGATAACAAGAATAGGTGTCAGATCTGAGGTCCTTCTTAGGGAGGAATGGGAGATGCTGCGGCAGGAACCTGCGGGAAGCACCGTAGGGGAACTTGACAGCCACCTCACGTAATGTGCCTCTTAAATCCATGTCTTGTATCTGTCTCTGGTTGTCTGATGTTTCTTCCTAGGTAGACTGGCATCTTTTTGAGAGTAAAGTGATGTCTTATGAACGTTTTGCATTCCTCCACAGCACTGACAGGGATATGTAGGTTCTCATTGAGGGCTTACTGATTTATTGGCACGTTGACCTTAGGAGAAATCGAGGTATAATCCATTCACTTCAAATAGATTATATGAATTCTGAGACAAAACTAACCAGAACAGCCACTGATCTGGTAGCAGCTCCATCATTTATTCCTTCCTTATTTAAACATTCTCATGTGGAACAACCCTGAGGAAAAGTTCCTGATCCAGGAGAGACTTTGTTTTACTTTAACGATGCAACTATTGGCCTGAGAGCCACCGTAGCTTGTTTAAGGTCGCCCAAGAGAAATAGTGACAGAAAACCAGCTCTTTCATTTTTCCTGTCTCTGAGCAGAAATTAGCAGTGGGAGAAATGTTGGATTTTGCACTTGCATGCTGATTAGTTCTTATTATTAGTAACTGGTTGTTGTCTTTAAAAAGCAAAGGAAGTAATATTTTCAGTGTCCATTGGCCATCGCAGGAGACAAACTGTTTTGGCCAGTGTCACCTTCAGGCAGTGGCACTTGTCCCCAGCAGCAAAAATTAGTTCTAGATTCCAACTTCTTTCAACCCCAGAACCCTTATCATCATGGACCTCTGGCTATCTCAGTCGCAGCAAAGAAAGTCCCCTCTCAGAGGCCTGAGTCCAGGCTGGACGGGGCCCTGCCCCCAGAGTTCTATGGTCCCTTCCTTCCTTTTCTTCCCCAGTCCTCTGGGTGGGAACTGCTTCGTGTGTGTGTTTTCTGAGCTTCCTACTTGTTTCCTGTCTGTTCTTTCAACACTCCAACTGTTGTAGAGCCAATTCCTGTATTAAATTCCCTCAGTCAAAATACTTATTATGGCTTTTGCTTTTAGGATGAAGCCCCAAAAGCTACAGCATCAGCAGAAATCCTGAGGAAATCACTCTTCGAGGATGGGATACTAGCTTGTAGCCACTGTTCTACACAACAGTTTGCCTCCAGTGCCAATTTGCGAGAATTACCCAAAGAAGCCTGTTTTCACCCATAGAGACAAGAGCATATATTCACTGTCTTGCCTCAGATGGGCCCCGATTCTCCTGATCTCTGCCATAATATAGTCCTGAGAGACCCTAATCATCTTGACTTTCCACGAACATCACGCTGGCCCACCCTACGAAGACATGACACTGACTGTACCTGATGGACAGTCATTAACGAGAACTTGGGATGTCCTAGTAGATACACACAGGCCAGAGGGTAGGGGGTAAGACCCGTCAACACAAAGGTGCCTGTCAGTGAAGCAGCAGCCCTCGGTGAAGTTACTTGGAGGTATTCAAGTACCCCAAGCAAACCCAGGTGCCCTCGGGAGCCTCTTCAAGCCGCCACAGGAGAACCACAGTGAAGATGGCTACAGTTTGGGTCAGAGCCAAGCCCGCTTTTGTAGACTCCAGCAAAGAATCATATCTCCACTTCCCTGCCTAATCAGCCTTGAACTCCCAGGAGCTGTCTTTCCCCTTCCTTTTCCCAAGAGAGAAGTTTCTCTTAGAGGTATTTCTTTTACAGTTCAGAGGAAAGTAAGTCCCTTGCTGTACACGTAGAAGAAAGAATTTGTCTCGATTGAGGGCTGATCATTCGCCAAGTCGCAGAAAGCAGGTGGGGCCCTTTGCACCTCCACAGGGGCTCCGTCAGGACTCGATCAAGACTGACGGAGGAAAGAGCGAATCCTGATTCCTCTGGTGCACAGAGTCCTTTTACCCAAACTCTCCCCTGAGTTTTTGTGGGGTTTTTCTCTGTTTGGTATTTTTATGGGTAATTCAGTGGAAACTTTAAAATGGAATTTAAACTGTTTTCATCCAACTGTGATCTTCTCCAAAGCTTGTGTATGTGAGTATTTTTTAATTAATGAAAGGAAAGCCATAGTTTAGTGTTGTGCTGCATGAGGTCTACCAGTGATGTTTTTACTGAATTATGTAAGATCACAAGTAATTAGTATAAGACCCAATTAACAGTGATATGAAAGCTGCTTTTGAAGCAGGTGTCTTTTTAAAAAGTTTCAAGGTGTAGACATCAGACACACACACACACACACACATACACACACACACACACAAAGCCATTCCCAACCAGAGGACTGGGGGAGAAAAGGAAAGAAAGAAAGCATCTGGGGTATCAGAATATAGAATTCTGGAGGCAGGGCCCTGTTGAACTTGAACTCAAGACTTCTGAGAAGGGGACTTTCTTTGCTGCAACTGAGATAGCTAGAGACTCCTGATGATAAGGGTTCTGGGGTTGAAGGAAGTTGGAATCTAGAGCTCATTTTTGCTGCTGGGGACAAGTGCCACTAGCAAAAACAGCCTGCAGCAAAGAAAAAGGAATCTCTGTCCTTCCTCTTGCCTCCCCGCCCTCCCCCCCCCCGGTCCCCTTGCACCCCCTACATGAAGTCACCAAGCAAGGAAATATACTCCCAGTCCCCCATCTCAAGATACAGCATGGACGAGCGGGTCTGGGTGAAAGGCAGCAGGTAAGTGACGGCCAGAGCAGAGTTTCTTTGGAGAATCTTGAAGAATTTAATTTATTCATTCAAGGAAAAACAGAGAAATTTATGAATAAGCTTTCTATAATGAATGAGCATGGGCGCTGGCTGGGTTTCTCTGAATCAGGCTCTCAGTGAGTATTGTGAATCTGAGTTTAACACTGATTGGTACAAGTTCATTAAGTGATCTGAGGTGTGAAAGCAGAGGTGAGTGTGAACGTTTGTCCCGAGACTGGGAAACACACATTTTGTAAGAGACAACCCAGAGCCAAACGTGAAAAACGTGCCGAGAGCAAGATGAACAACTAGAAATTCACGTTAAATTCAAACCCTCAATTCCAGTATATTCATTTCATTTGAGCTTCTCCTATTTCTGAATTAATTTTAGAATTATGAGGCTGTCCAGTCACATTTATTATTTTGTTATGCATTCCCATTTCCCAGCCTCACAATGTAGTAACTGGGCCTGTTAAGCTTAGATAAACACCTGGAGGCTCTCTTGGGAAAGATCCCAAGTCTAGACATGGTTTAAAAAAAAAATCTTCGCATGTGTTTCTTATTATAAGAAAATATTACTCTGTGGGCAAGAAAAAATTCCCATGTCTTCAATGGGTTACCAATTATGTCACATTTTGTGATGAAGCACTTATGACTAATTTATAAACACTTGCCTCCAAAAGTAGAATAATAAAAAGATAGAGAAGAAAAATGATTTTATCTAAACTGTTAGAAGACCTACTAGTTTTTGAATGCGAGCCTTAGATGGTGGGAGTGGGAGGGGACCCGTAACAATTACCAAGTGAATGTGTTGTTATATTTTATCATTTTGGCAACACTACTCACAAGAAATCTGATCACACCACTTCAGGTTTAAGACCGGAATCTCTGCAAATGCATTTAGCTGCTACTGTTTTTTTTTAATTTAAGCTGAAATACTTCTCCTTTCCCCTTCCCCCCCCACTCCTCTTTCTCCCCCTCCTCCCTCACCTCCTCCTCCTCTGAGGAGGAAGTAATAAGGAACGCTCTCTCAATTCTAGGAAAAGGCACAATGTGCAAAAAAATTTCATCAATACACAGTGCTATCAAATATAGACTCAAGGAGAACCGATCGATTACATTACGTCTGCACGGGTGTGAACTAGGAATAAAGGCTGGCTCGCAGTAGGTGCGCACGCTCGACCCCTTCTCAGGGCAGCCAGGACTGGCAGCGGTGGGAGCCTCTGAGTGCGCAGAGACGGAGGACACAGATATGACACCCAGCACCAAACTCCACAAAGAAGGAGGGGCATTGATAATGCCTGATTTGGGCTAATATTTTGTATAGAAAACATGCTGAATCAGACTGGAGAGCCATCTGTAACTAGGCAGGGACTGGGTAGCTTCAGAAGTTGGACGTGTGACTCAGACAGCTTTGGGCTCCATAATGAACACATTAAAATAAAAAATTGACAAAATAACCAAACTGCCTTCTAGAGTTCCTTTGTCAAGAGTTCTTTCCCTGTATTCTGCCAGTTGCCGGACGCCTGGCCTTACAAACTGCAAGCTTCATCGGGTGAAGTGCCTCACCAGCGCGCTCACCCACGCTTTAAGATCAAAATAAGGATGTGTACCATCTGTGAAAAAAAAACCCGTATTAACTCCGATATGCAGCATTCACTATTTTTAAATGAATAATAACAAAAAAACACATTTCTGAATAGACATTTGAAAAGGTTCAGTAATGGAAAAAAGAACATTCTGCTATCTCAGAGAAAGATTTTCTTTCCTGAAACAGTATAACCAGGAAGAAAATGCTTGAAAATCTCTCATTTCTTTAAGAAACTACAGCAGAGTCATGGAGAAGGGAAAATAGGGGATCAGTATGTACCATAGAAAATGTATAACTAAATCGAACACAATAAGCAGTAAAAGCAAATTGGGTGTAATAATTAGTGTTCTTGGTTTCATGGGACAGAATAGATGAAACGGCCGAGTTTATTGGCTCGCATAACTGGATACTCCAGGGAATAGATTTAGCTTCAGGCACAGACTGATTCTGAAGCTCAAGTGATATAATCAACTTTATTTTGTAACTTTACTTGCCTCTGTTTTTCTTTCCTTTTGGCCCCAATCTTTCTTACTCTGTACAGACTTGGGAAGGTTTGTGATAAGACACACATCAGAATCCCTATGTCTCTATGCGCTGAACTCATAATCCTAAAGGAAGAGAAAAAAACCTCAAATTCCCCCAACATATCCCAGGGAAAACTCTGGCCTGGGAAAAAGTCACAAATCTCTACCTGAAAATATCCCCGTACCCATGGGGAGGCAGTTCTGTGACTCTCAAGTGTGCTTCCCGGGCGGGCTCTGGAGTTCGTGCCACAGCTGAGAGCCCCTCCGGCATCACAGGAGACCGAGAAGCTTCTAACGCTCGCCCTGAATGGCTCTGACCCTGGTCAGCTACCGTGTGAAATCAAAGAATAAATCAATGAATTAAAGCCCATCAGCATTAAGTTCTCCAGAACTCAGGGGAAACGTAAAGAGATGGAAACCATCAGCAGGTACGAGGGAGACTTTTGTGTGAAACATCCGGTGCTCATAAAACGGGAATCCAGAAAGAGAGAGTGAACAGAACACACGGACAGGAGGCCAAACACAGGCCGAGCAGCCCCTTCCCCCAGCATGCTCCCTGCACAGTCCCCCAGCAGCCTTTTCTGCTTTCTCGCTGAACTCTGCGGATTCTGGGCCCCAGTGAGAGAGCACCTGCAGTTAGACTTTCTAACCTCTCTATTTCTTCATGAATAGTACAATTCGCTTTTGTTCCTTAAACTGGAAAAAAGCATTTAAAGACAGAAAGGTCTAATTTACCATCTCCAAAATCGACAGTTATGCAAAAAAAAGAAACAAAACAAAAACCTTGATGTCCCACATCGATGTTGTGAGAAGTGACCAGCTCCGTGCAACAGGACCTGCCTTCTAACGGTTGCCATTGTTCCAAGACTCAGAAAAGAATCCGGCAGCAAGGAAAATAGGCTCTGCCTATGTTAGGGGGGCTGCCTTTCAAATGAAGGGTTGTAGAAAAGACTTGACAATGGGAAATGCCCACCGATGTTCACATTAGGAATAATGGTTGTTTTTCTATGCTTCCCTTGGTTCAAAGTTGCAGACTGATAGCCACCTCTTAGGGCAATACACCAACAGAGACTGTCTTGGAAATCAGGAATGATAATGGTTGTACATGAGAGCTACAACAGACATTTGTACAGATGGGTAGAGAGAGACAGAAATATGCTAACACGGTCTATTAATAGACCTTGTTTCCAAGACTGGAAACAAAATTTTCTTAATATTTGTGATAAATAAAAGAAGATAAAATCAACAAAGGGCTATGAAAATATATAGCAGACCAAGATAAAGGAATACATATTTAGAAGATGCAGAAGAGTGCTGTTCGGAAAGTGAACTATTTTGGTTTTCAAAAGAAAAATTCTAGAAGCTTTTGGCATCCTGAAAAGAGTTCAGGCAGGTACAGACTCTCTGAAATAGAATCATAATAAACTGAGATGAAAAGATGAAAAACAATGACATGAGTAAGTGGATGAGGTAAGTAAGGATGGTCACAAACCAAGATGATCTCTGCAATACTGAAGTGTTTCCCGGAGGCATGAAAAGACTGAGACAACATAGAGACTAAGTCAATGAGTAAAGTGGGAAACAACTTTGTATCTCTCTCCAATTTTAGAAGACACAGTTAAGATGCAAATTCATAAGAATTCAACCTGAGGAGGGAAGGAAAAAGAACACAGCCTAATACCTAAAGAAAGTAGAAAAAAAAGAGAATAGCTAAGATAAAAATTGTTAAAATAGGAAATTAAAGAGAGGACAAAATTGATAACTGTTTGAAAAGAGTAAGAAAACAGTAAATCTCTGGTCTGAAACAAAAATGTACAATAAGAAATTTCAGAAATAAAAACAGGTGTAATTTAAGATACAGTAGAAATTTTAAAAAGAAAAAAACTGTTTATACTCCAGGTAATTCAGTTAAGAGAAAGGTTCTTGGGTTCAGGTGAGATCAAATTTTTTAAGTATAAAGATGCTATTAAAGTACAAAGTAAAATTCCAGCACTAGTCAGAAATAAAATAAATTGTTACTTTCACAGTCACAAAAAATAGGCTTCCCCACACTTCTCTAGTGCAGTGATAATTTTAGAAATAAAATAGAGAATTATATATCTGGGAGGATAAAGGAAAGGTTGTGACATTTCAGTACATGCATCCAAGATTCTTCACATGCTCATGTTTTATGCGAGTAGAGATATTCCCAGCTATCTAGGCTCACAAAATACTCATGCATTTTGCTTAAACGTTTGATTTCAACAGATAACTCTTCTAAAGAGATGAAGCAAATTTATGAGTTCAAGGATCAGACTAGCGTGGTATGAAAAGTCTGATGTTGGGCACTGAGACCAATTAAATAGACCTAAACCTAAGCATCTTGTTGCTATAATTAAAAACAAATATTATTAAAGATTTACTCTTTAAAAGAAGACACATAAATTAAAAACGATAATCCAAAATTCTAGATAATATTAAGAGCAGGGAAAATTAAAAAAATGGAGGCAGGTAACAAATCAGGTGGGAAAGTAGAATGTGTCAAATTTCTTACTGCAGATAAATGATACCATTTCACACATGTGACTCTGATAAACAGTATGGCTTAAAATAAATATATTACTTTTTAAAATGTATGGAAACTGTTGTTTCCATAGGGAAGGGGGAGGAGGGGTGAAATAAGTGAAGGCAAGAAAGAGATACAAAACTAAAAATAAAAAATAAATGAGTCACAGGGATGGAAGTGCACCGTAGGGAATATAGCTCGTTATATCGCGGCATCTTGGCATGGTGATGCGGGTAACTACACTTACTGCGTGGCGTGGTGAGCATTTGGTAATGCATAGAATTGTCAAATCACCGTGTTGTTCACCTGAGATGATACTAGGTATCTATTACGTTTCAGTAAAAACATTTAAAAAGTAGATTGCTTTCTGAATACGGGAGAAAATAAAAACAAAAGCAGCAGAAGGACTTATCTGGAAGTTACTAGGTAGCTTAGAGAATCCGTGGGAAGGTGCGGTAGAGGGCAGGTGCCGCGAGGCAGAGCAGCTAAGACTTTGTTACAAGAATAATATTCAGGGGCCATTGCTGACCCCACCCACATGCGCTGCCTTCCTTGCTCCTGCCGCTGGCCCCATTGGCCCCACTACTGGCCATTTCTGGAGCTCTCAGACACTTGCTGTTCCACAGGACTCTAGACTCTCAGCTCAGCACAGCCGTCGGGAATAATCTGTGACTGACCCAGAATATTTGGGCCACGTCCTCAAGCATTAGCATCTAGTCATCTATTCTCTGATACATGTCCGTGATCTAGTTCCAGACCAGTCATTTAAGTCACCTGATAGCTTTTTAATGATAAGGATTCCAGGGACTCACTCTGGACGTTCAAATTTGGCCGATCTCTGATAAAAATCTCTCTCTCTTCCATTATCTTAAAAAGCTGTCCGGAAGGTTCCAGGGGTCAGCCTGATTTAGGTATTGCTGCGCTCGAGTCAATGCTGAGGACAGAAGACCAGGGGCAGGGCAGGGACTGCAAAAATGGAACGGCTGTTGGACAGAAGAAAGGAAACTGAGGGCCGAGCCTTGCGCATTGGTTGGGAGGAGGGAGGAAGGAGTCCCGAGGAATACAGCATGTTTGAAACATTTTCCAAGCCTCAAGGTTGATGAGGGTGAGAGTTAATTAAGAGGAAAACTGAGAGCAGATACTCAAGAGATCATGCATGGGGAAATTTGAAATTAGAGCCAGGGCGGACACATGCCATGGCAGGTGGAAACAGAGTTGGGGGAGCAGCTGGCATGAGGTCGCGAAGCAAGGTTAACATTCTGAGCTCTTCAGAGCTCGAGTTAAGGAATAGCATTAGTCTGTTGTTCTTTGGAGAGCTGTGCTGATGGTTTCTGACCTGTCCCTGCTCTTTTCCTTTGAGCCAGAATGTTTTACATACAGAGTTTTCAGTGTGAAAAAAGGGAGGTTACTTGATGCCAAACACTATGGCTCTTTAAATGACCCTGTTGCTGATCTCCGACATTTTTATGAATGGCTTTCAAGGAACGGGCAAGAAAGTACTGTGTGTGCATCACATAGGATTGGAAGCAGCTGACGCCTAGGAGCGTGGCTGACACAAAGTAGCCCAGGGGATTTTGGGTATTTGAGGAGGGCACGACGAGACTGGGAAATCACGTTTGTCAGAAAAAGAAAAATTGTCCCAGATATCAGGGAAAACAATTTTTTTTTGTCCCCAACAGAAATCCAGAGATTGATTGGGACATGGGATTTCACTTATAAAGGGGGAGTTCAGAAAAGGCAATTTAGTAAACTTTCTGGTAAGAAATCATTATAAGGGTGGAAATGTAGCTTTCCTAAAGAATGCATTTGCAATTAATGGTGCTATTATTCATGCTAGTTTGAGAGGTCTGGTAAAACAGTATGTTTGTGAAAGATAAGTAAGTTCCAGAATTTGGGATAACAGAGGAGACAAGTTACTGAGAAACATCTTGAAGAAACAGCAGAAGTTGTTCACCCATGAGATTTATAATAGGTCCTTAGAGACAGAGAGGACCCTCTGAATTCACAGAGCTTTACTTACTAAGAGAAAGAGGAGTTATGGGTCAGAAAATCAGCCCCTGGTGATAGGAAAGGTCGAAGAGACTCAGTGGGAAATGAGACATTAAACCAGTGGAGAAATAGATACAAAGATGGGGCTATAGATTCAATGAATCTCAATTGTTTAATTGAAAGAAATTTCATTTGCTAATTTAGTAGCTTTTTTTTCCCCTTAAGACTGTACATTTGAAAAGTGAAGGGAGAGACAGAGAAAAACTTCATGTTTCAAGAGCACTCTGCCCCTCTGGATAGGCTCCATTCAGGACAGCGTTTTGTGAAAAGAGTTTTATTCAGCAACCCTTCAGTGCCGGCATTTCAAGTCTCCAATTAGTCACTTCTTCGAGTTGGAGTAAGACCAACCTCCTGTCATCTTGGAGCTAAAGATACAGCAGATTGTAGGGATACCACGCATCCATTCAACAAACATTGGTAGAGGGTCATTTACAGGCCAAATCCTGTATTGGACACTAGAATTCCCAGATCAATAAGACACCAGAACTCCATGAGTTTCCTGTGTGGGAGGGACACATGATGCCATGGTTACTGCAGGATGTGATAAAAGGCAGAGCTTTCCAAACAGGCATAAGGGAGCCAAGAGGGACTTCCTCTGGCCCAAGGGGGCAGAGAAAGATGACCAGGCAAGGGTCCCTTGGCTACAGATCCCACCACATTTAGGTTTCACTGATTGGGAAGAGAAAAGAGACACTTCAGATTTCAGACATTAGATCTTTGTGAATGAGATTCTTCTCAGGTCTCTGCAGGGCAGACCCAGAAGAAACAGACGAGTAGAGCCTCCTAACAGCTGGCCTGCTCCCGGTCTGCCCTCTCCCATTTTCTGTGTGCGGCTGCCGGCATGATCTGCTCCAGACAGAAGGGGGGCGAGTGCCTCTCTCATAGGGCAGGAAGCGGTCGAGGAACACGGTGGGTGCCCGTAAGTTTGCAAGAGGGCTGCAGGTGGTGGGACAGGCTCCTGCCCACAGACGCCCATCTCCTCTGTGAAGTGGGCTGTAAAACCCATGGTGTGGGGATACTGGTCGGCCAGCGTTGTCAGGACAAAACCCATAGACCGGGAGGCTCAGACTACAGAGAGGTCCTCCTCACGGTCCTGGAGGCTGGAGGTCCGAGCGCAGGGCACTGACAGGCCCAGGTCCCCCGAGGCCTCCCTGCACCCTTGCGGAGGCTGCCATTTGGGGCTCACACGGCCTCTCTCTGCCTCCGGTTAGAGACACCAGATCTGCATCAGGGCCCCGACCAGGGGGCTTCGTTTAATCTCGGCAAGGCCCCGTCTCCAAATACAAGCACATTGGGGTCAGGGCTTCTGCAGACGAATTAGGGGGGATGCAATTCCGTCCGTACGAGAGGGGGAGGGGACGGGCAGGGTTGGGGTCTGCAGAGGGATGTGGGGTCCCCCGGGAGCAAACAGGCACTGGCCAAGGGGACGCGTGTGACCGGGCCCCGCCTCGGCTGGGGGTCTGGGCGCGCGGCTGCGGGGCGCTCCCGCGGGGATGTGAGCGAGGAGGCCGGGGACCCCTGCACCAGCCTGCGAGAGCGGTCGGGTCCCCTGCAGGGGCGTTTGGAGCGGGAGGACAGGCCAGGGCCGGAAGGGCCGGAGCGCAGGGTGCCGAGGAGGCACCCGGGAGGGAAGCCCCCGTGGGTCAGGGGGCCACCGGGACTGGAGAGAAGCAAGGAGGGCGCTTCTGCGACCACAGGGTACCAGAGGGCAAGGCTCCGGAGAGGGATAAGCTCGGGGTTCGGTTAGAAAGTGAGAGACTGAAAAGCCCAAATGTCTTATTAAATAAAGGAATATTTTGAGACCACATTAAAAAAAAATGTTAGTCATTTTCTAAATGCGAATTAAATTGAGAATACTTCGGGACCACTTAAAGAAAAACGTTACGAGCTAAGATAATTTATAACACAGGCGCACCTCATATAATCATTTTATTCCCTTTGCTTTATTGTATTTCACGGATCTTGCATTTTTTTACAAATGGAATGTCGACGGCCCCCCGCCCTGCTTTGAGCGCATCTATCAGCGTCATTTTTCCAGCAGCACTGGCTCACTTTGGGCCTCTGTGTCACAGTTTGGTAATTCTCACCAATTCTTTGGTAATTGAAATATTGCAGAGTTTTCCTGACTATTACATTTGTTATGCTGTCCATGTTCAGTGATTAGGAGTCCCTGAGAGCTCGGACAGTGGTTAGGCTTTTTTAGCAATAAAACATTTTTAATTAAGGTATATACACTTTTTTTTTTTTTTTTTTTACTTAATGCTATTGCACACAGAATAGTGTATAGTGTAAGCATAACTTTTATTATATGCGCTGGGAAGCCCAAATATTCATTTGGTCACTGTATTGCAAAGTTCCCCTTATTGTGGTGGCCGGGAACCAAACCGCTGGTAGCTCCTAGGGAGGCCTGTACAGGTGAATTCTTATAGTTCCATGGGCGACCCTCCCTAAGGTGAGCCTTAAGCAGAAGCAAAGGGGAAAAAAGCAGGTTTCAGGATGAATGTAGAAAATTTTCCAGACCAGTTAGATTGTACAGCCGTAGAAAAGAAATGCATGACTATCAATGCACGTTAAGTTCATCAGGAACATAGAGGCACCGGGGAGTCAATTTAAATCTAAATTATAAAATTAATCAGAGATAATTTTGTATTTCTCACTGAGAGCTGTCAAGAGTAATGGTTTGTCTTCAACTTGATAGACACTATTAATGAGAATCCTAGTCTTCTGGATGGGCTTTGGAAGGAGCCAGGCCAGAAACTACCCCTTCTGGTGCAACCAGCTTGGGGAGACAGCCCACGCGGGCCCCGGCCCTCCTCACACGGATGGAGGAGGTTCTTTAAAAGATCTGGCCCCAGTGAAAGAATTCAACTGCTATCATTTGCACATCCTTTCTGTTCAGATAATGCTCTGATGTTGAAACCACACTCTTTGGCTTTGCCAGGCTGGAGCTGGGCGAGAGCACACTGTAATCACTAACGTGCCCCCTTGCCCGGGTAAGTCCATCCCGAGCATGGACGTGGGCGTAAGGTAAGAGATCCTCCTCCCCGGGGATGAGGGGTGGGGGAAAGTAGAGGCCGGCACTGTTTCCTCTCTCTTCACTCTGCCCTGTAAACATCTCCTTTGTATGAACATGCCTGGCACCAAGAATGCTCATTTGGCCAAAACTTTCAGGTAGGCTTGGAAAATATGGATTAAATAAGTATGCAGTCCTCCCATAGAGTTGGGAAAAATTGCTACCTGTTCCAATGAAAAGGTATGTAAACAACAAAAAACTTATCTTCTGAAGGGACGAGTCAGGTAAGAGCCAGAAAATGTGTAAAGCAAAGAAACCAGTTACTAAGGTAAAAAATGTGCATGTCTTTATCAGTGATGTTATAGAGTCCTTGATGTGATATAAAAAATGATCAGCATTTTCATCCATTTTGTCATTTTTCTCTTTATCAAATTCATTCATTTCTTATAAATTTAATAAAAATTCTCTCTCGTCTTAATTTGGTTTATTACTTTTTTCTTTTTCAAACTTTTAGTTAAATGCTTAAATAATTTATTGTCTTTTTTTTAACAGTTGATATGAAAGCAATCTAAGTGATGAATTTCCCTTTTAGTATAGATTTGGCTTTTATTTTTAGGCTGAAACTAAGATACATAATGTTTTCCTTGATAGCTAGTTCTGATTGCTGCAATTTCAGATTATTTAGGAAACAATGTTGATTTATTCTTTGACCCAGAAGAGCTTTAGGCAAATTTCATATTTATATTTTCAGATGGTTTCCTTTTGTTTTGTTGTGTTTGTTTTTTAACTAGATATCTCCTTTAATCACACTATGGCTGACAATGTGTTCTTTATGACTTCCATTATTAGATTTTCTTTGTGACCTAGCTTGTAATTTTGTACACGTTCCATAGAAATGTTAAAAGAATGTGCATTTTCAGTTGTTTGTTTATAAGATTCAAAGCCTATGTGTAGATATTTCCATTTTATTATTTAGATTTTGGAGTTCCTCTATTTTCTGATTATAGAGGACTTTTGTCTGTTTCTGATGTCCAGCCCCCGCCTTCTCTAACTGAGGTTATAGAGCTCTTTTCTTTTCCCCGGCGGAGATATCAGTAATATGCTCTGAAGCGCCTGTACGTGAAGTATTCCGTTTGATGAATTTCCACAACTGTCCGCACCCACATGACCATTCTCTAAAATAAAACACGGGATGCTTTTGTGGCCCCCAAAGTTCTTTTGTGCCCCTTCCCACTCAACCGCCCTTGTCCCCATCGCCACTATCAGAAACTGGATTTAACTTTGAAAGAAGCAATACTCTTCCTTGGTATCCGGCTAGACTTCGCAACACACACAAACAGATTACGGTGGCCCAAGTCAGAGGGAGGGTTGTTGTGTGTGTTCGTACAATAAAAGATGTCTGGGGTTATGCATTCTAGAGTCTGGCTCTCTCGGTCATGAGCATGTGGAGTCTACCTTCAAGGGCACCATCCAGGGTCCAGTTGGGCTCTGTGGCTAAACCAGAATATTCTAGAAACAGAAAGGAGGGAGGAAGAGGAAAGGGCTGAGGATCACCACTTGGCTTTACAAGTTTTCCTGGAAGGTCCACGTGAAAACTCCCGCCCACACCTGCTCAGTCACACTCATCCTCAAGGGATGCTGGGAAAGGTAGACTTTTCTCTTTTTTAAAGCAGGGCATACGTCCAGTGATAGGGGTTTTAGGAAGAAGGAAGGTCAAATGGCTATTGAAAGGGGTCCCAGCTGCCTCTGTCACATCACTTGTAAGTCTGCACCCCTCTGGTGAAGCAACAAGCCTGGAGTGGGTGACTCCCACCTAAGTCTGCAGGGCCCTCCACTCCCCTGGCCACAAGGATCCCTGTCAGGAAGGGCCAACCAGGAGGGACAAGCGTCAGGGCCATGGTGTGTGTTTTCAGGAGTTTTCCCTTTTCTCCATAACATCGGGAATTGTGTGGCACTGGAGAGCTTGGCCACCTGACACAGGTGGGAAGATGCCATGTGAAAAGGGAATCAGTGTGGAGAGGCGAGTGGCGTAGAGTCAGAAATCATGTCCTGCATGGTCTCAGCTCCTGGTGTCAAGCCTGCCACCTGAGGCAGTAGGCGGTGTTGGTAGTAGATGCAGAAATAAAATATGATCCTTGGGAAAAAATTAAAATGAGGACTAAAAAAATGTAGTATTTGTTACTTTCAAGTCTCCCAAATAATGAGACGAAATAAAAGTCTAGGAGAAGTCTTCTCATCAATGAATACATCCCTCTTGGTCTTAAATCAGCTTTGCTTGGATTTCCTATCACAGGTAAAAGAGAGTCTGAATGGAAGCTCTCACCTGAGTGCACACTTGATGGATACAAAGACTCAGATGTGTTGCTGCTTCTCCAAACAAATGGGACTTTCATTTCCATATATTTTTAGAAGTATATTTTATGTATGCCATTTAGAAAATTTCTCATTTTTTATCTGCACTTACTAGGTATTGTGTTTTTTAATAATTAGATGCATCTTTTTGCCTCTATAACTACTTTGTCTGTTGTTGATACTGTCCTCTCACCTTTGCATCTGCCTGGTCCCTTTACGTTCCCTGTATTTGCACTTGCCTCTTATTCACATATTTTATAATATTCTTTAATACATTTGTCTCTTTTTCTTTTCCTCTTTTCTTGATAGACTTTTTGTTTTTCTAATTTCTTGTGTCATTTTTTGGAAGTAATACTGCATCTTTTAGTTTTCATTTTAATTTTTGTTAAGGGCCGTTTTTTACTTCTTTGTCTCTACTAACACAGTGGTCTGCCTGTCGGCTGACATACCTGTGTCTTGGTTGGTTCTCATGGTACCAAGAAAACTCTGGGAAAATTACATGGGCCTAAAAAAGTGTCAACATGAACCAGGAAATATTCCTACCAGGCTGGCCTTCTCGAACACTAATACGTGGTGAGCACAGGCCATTGCCTCTGGGCAGTGCATAGGGCCCCAGTGAGGTCCTCGTGTGCAGGGTTAAAGGTCAGCTCCATATTCAATGCCACACAGGGGCCTCAAACAATAGTCACTTGTATAAATGAATAAACAAATAAAATACAAGTAAAAAATGAGTCATTCAAGTTAAGATGATGGAGTAAATACAGGTAAGAAAAGTACCGCCTTATAACACATCATGAAGTGAGTTTGTTAACAACAACAAAATTCTCCAACAATAGTCAATCTAAGTAAAGATGCAGGGATTAATCTAAAGCCATGAACGCCCAAAATGGTGACCGCATGAAAAACAAAAGATTCTTATTTTCAGCTAGGGGTCGTAGTGCAGAGTACCTGTGCATCCCACCTTCATCCTTAGGACAACGAACGGCTGCGGTCATTTTTTAAAATCACTTTGATTTGAGATGGTTTTGAGAACTCCCTGCGACTCAAGATACGGCTCTTAGTCCTCACAGGCCCACCAAACTCCTGTCTTTGCCTTGCCATTTTATTGTTGCTGATTTTATCGATCTAAATGAATGCATAGACAGATGCCTGCTATAGCACTTTTTACAATAGCCAAGATATGGAAGCAACCTAAGTGTCCATCAGCAGATGAATGGATAAAGAAGAGGTGGTACATATACACAATGGAATACTATTCAGCCATAAGAAGGAAACAAATCCTGCCATTTGCAACAACATGGATGGAGCTGGAGGATATTATGCTCAGTGAAATAAGCCAGGTGGAGAAAGACAAGTGCCAAATGATTTCCCTCATTTGTGGAGTATAACCACAAAGCAAAACTGAAGGAACAAAATAGCAGCAGACTCACAAAACCCAAGAAGGAACTAGTGGTTACCAAAGGGGAGGGGTGTGGGAAGGCGGGTGGGGAGGGAGGGAGAAGGGGATTGGGGGGTATTATGTTTAATACACATGGTGTGGGGGGATCACGGGAAAATAGTGTAGCACAGAGAAGGCAAACAGTGACTCTGTGTCATCTTACTACACTGATGGACAGTGACTGCATCGGGGTATGGGTGGGGACTTGATAATATGGGTAAATGTAGTAACCGCATTGCTTTTTCATGTGAAACCTTCATAAGAGTGTATATCAATAATACCTTAATAAAAAAAGGAAAGATGCCTGCTATGTTTATGAAAAAAGCAGTAGCATAATTCATTCAGGAGGGTATCTTGGGGACATTTTGAAGCTTTGTGGACAGTACGGTTCACCATTGCACAGGGCAGGCTGGGTAGGTCTGGGGGTCTGTCATCAGCTCCTAACACAAGGACGCTGACTCAGGCGAATCCACTCTACCCACTTCAGGGGGAGATCTCCGACCCCTGAAGGAGTTTCTTTCTCAGGAATACCCGAAAGCTGGGGTGAGAATTAGCGACTGACCCGAATACACAATTTGTCTGAAGCATTAATTACAGCATACGTTTACAACATACGGCGAGTAACGTGGAACACAGTCTGGTGTTAACTCCAACCCTTCTCCCTCAGAAATCGGCAGATTCCTGACCTAGGTGTGGCCGAGGGAAATGCAGCTGCTGTGGTCCAGACAGTCCAGAGCTTCCTCCGTGCCTCTCAGTCTGCATTTTCTGCGGGATGCCCTGTCCCCCCACCGTTCATCTGCCTGCTCTGGTTGCATGCTTACCACCGGGGGTTACAAAACGGATAACCACAAGCTCAGTTTCTGTGGCCAGTACCTGAGATCCATCGTTACCAAGTGCAGAGTCTTAAAACCTGTCTTTAGCTTTGCACATGCTGTTTTTGCGCCAGGCACTTGACAGCTTTCTGCAAGCCTTCGGGCTTGGCAGCGTGCACACTTAAACCAGCACCACGTCCCTGTTCAACACATGCCTGACGTCTCACCTGGCCCACGTCTCTGCTCGGATCTGTATGTCCTTTAACTCACACTCTGTCTTCCTCTGAGCCGGGCCCTCGTGGTGGCAGAGATTTTATGTGGCTATAAAACCTTCTGTCTTCTGTGCAAAGACAACAGATTCTGGTAGGGTTCAGTGTGAAAAGCTGTGCCCTGCGTGGAAGTTGTGGATTTTATGATCCTCCCAGTGTCTCTCTCTTCTAAGCCTCTTCAGGGTTTAAACACCGGGTGGCTTCACATTGGCTTTTTTAAGTGAACCTCCCCACACACACCTTCAGCTTCTGCCCGAATATTTAAAGAACAAATTTGTAAAAAGTACAAAGACACGTTTGGGTTGCACATGTAGCCTTAGACCAAAGACATTTCACAACACTTATTCTGTAAGGAAGTTCTGGCCACGGTTTCAGATTATAATCCCCAAACGATGCCCTGCCACCTTCTGATCTTAACAGATACACAGACCTTTGGTAAATCAGGTCAGAGTCCATGCGAGAAGACAAGGAAGATCAGATTTACTGATTCTCTGTGTGTCTCACACTGGACTTACTCTTCTTACTTAATTCCCTCAGCAACCCTGTCCAGTAGATATTATTCCCATTTTTCTAATAAAGACGTTGAGGCCAGAGCAGTTATGTAACTTGCTTAGCTCATCTCCCAGCAGCCAGTGGGACTGCCGGAGTGTGCCTCATGCTGAAGCTGATACTTCTCAGGTTGAACATCATGCATTTACCAGAAGCGCAGATATAAAGGGGGCTGGTTACCAATTTTTAAAAGACTTCCAAACGTTTATAACATCCTTTATTTCAGACAGCTCAAGTTTGCTTCGTAAGACTGGTGCTGTTTCTTACACTGGATTCGTTAAGACAGGTCAGGCTCTGAGCACCAGAGGAAATTCTTACTAAGATCCCAGGGGCATCCGGGGATCCACGTGGTACTTATTAGGAAGGGTTTTCCAGAGTGGCTTTGAGGACTTCAGTGGGGGAAGCCGATCTGGGAGACCCTTCTGTTCCATATGGGCTGCATTTCCCTCAATGGGGTCTTTGTTAGAGCTCAGCTCTGGAAGGGGGTCAGGCTGTGGTCAGCCGAGGAAAGCACCGCTGAGAAGCCTGGGCCCTGAGCTGTCACTCCCCCACTTTGCTTTGGACAAGGTACAAGAAATCCTTTATGGGCTGGTGTGGTGAAAACTGATGGAAGGCAGCTTTGTTCTATTTTTGTAATATATTTCTGGTTGAGTTAATTCAATGGAAAAAAATAGTCAGTGGGTCCGTGTGTTTATATAGGCCCTTCATCTTGCTGCTTTGTGCCAAGTTCCCTGAGTCTGCAAGGAAGTGAAGCCAGACGAGCCCTGCCTCCTGGGTTCTCGCCCCAGTGACCCCTTAATCCTTCCAAGTCTGCCCGGCTCTCTCACAGAGAATCCGTGTGGAAACTGATCTCCCAGCTCCTGGCTTTTGGCAGGAGGGCACTTCCTTCATATGGAAAAGTGTTTAATACCAATTTAATGGTCTGTCTAGCCACTGTACACCCTAAGAGCCCCTCCTCTCTCAGTAACCACTGGCACAGAGCGTGGAAATTTAACTTTCAATCGCTCTTTTCCAACCCCCTGCCCCATTTTTTTCCCAGCATCTCCACTGCTTTTCTAATGAGGGTTTGCCCCAAATTCCCTTGTAATCCCACAAAGGGAGACCATTACATACATTAAAACGCTGTTCTTAAGGCATCCATAGTATTTTTTACCTTCTCCTATTCTCATGAAACATAATTGCAGACGGGGAGGAAGAGGGCTTGTTTTCTTAAGACTCATGAACCAAAGCAAATGGAAACAATTTCGTTGGCAACACTGATAGAATGGTGCCACGTGTTTAAGTTTAAAGAATAAAACTCATAAAGGCCAAGGTGAGGAAAAGAGACGTGTAATGAGCATTTTCTGGGCCTGAGGGGTCACATAGATACTGAATTACACACCGAAGCAAATTAGAGCATTATTTCATCTGAGGGTCTTTCACTAACATACATACTCATAGTGGAAAGTTATTAAACATAGTATAAGAGCCTTACTACTACAGTGCAGTCACAGATAAATACGGCGTGCTCTATCTTTTGTTCCTTAAGGGAGAATTTAATGGTTTATCCTTGGCCAAGGATAAATTCTGTTTTTGTTGATTGCTGTGGCTGTTGTTTTTGTTTTTAAGCATTGTTATTGTTTAAGCTGTCCAATTTTTAAACTCACTCAATTGTAGTCAAAGTATCTGTGTCCCAAGCCCTCCATGCCAGCAATCCACTAAGTGGCCTTGGAGGGCCGCCAGAACCCTTGCAGTTCCCCAAAGGTGCTTTTAATCCCTAAGACATTTACGATTCCGTTATCCCTAACACATCCCCGTCAGGCTACATGTCCTAAAAACAACTGCTGTAGCCCTGAAAACTGATTACCTGGTGGTTTCTTATTCTTACATTTTAATAGTCTGCACAGACACTATCTTACCATAAGTAACACAAGAAATTAAGAACCTTTCCGTGCAGTCCCCACTGTCGGCACACCCACCACCTTGTTCCGTTCCGGGGTCTCCTCACCAGGTTCTCACATTTGCACACAAACGTCAATAGAGGCTTCCTTGGGGTTTCAGCAGAATCTATTTGCCTTTCACTTCGTATTATATTCAGAGTGTTTTCTGTGTTGCTGGGTGATCCGCTCTCTCCACAATCTCTCTTAATGGGCTTCTGTGAGTCAGTTATTATAAAAAATCATAATTACCTTTTCAAAAGACAACCTAATATCTCATGATAGGCATTAAGGAGCATCCTTTAGTGAAGCACATGCTTTCATTGGGTGTTTTGGTTTTTCGATTTTCTGTATTATAAGTAAAGCAATAATGTCATCTTGTATCCTGCCTCCCCTCCGCCCCTAGTTCATGCCCCTCCGTGGACTGTTCTTGAGGCATTAACTGGTGGTCTTGAGCTGTGATTTTTTTAGTAGCGTTTAATTGAAATGTAATTTATACGCAGCTATACAGAACTCAGACGTGTGTAGCCTGGTGAATTTTTAGAAAGTGAACATTCCTATAAAATGAGGGTAAAGGTAACCAGCATTCTAGCTTCTATCATGATAAATTAATTTTGTCACTTTTCCACATTTGTAAATGGCATCATATAGTGTGTCCTTTTATTTTCTGGATGAAATCATTCATTGTGTTTATAACAACTCATGGTGCATACAGCAGTAGTTCATGTACTCCACAGCATGGATAATAAGCTTTTTGCCACCTGCACTGCTTGAACTAAAGGGTAAGCATTTTAGTGTTTTCATGAGTTTATTTTCTATCAGGAAAGAGAAGAGTTGGATGGGCATTACGGCAGATTCTATTAGGGGTCCACCAAGGTGTGTTTCCCCTTATCCTACATGATGGAACCCTCCTGATTTAGCTAGGCTTGTGTTAGGCCCTGAGTAAAGTCTAGGTCTTCCAGCCTGTCTGGCAGCCATGTGGGGCCTTGTGGAAGAGTTTTGC
>JAQQAC010017683.1:22924537-22959436 GCA_029783875.1 Phataginus tricuspis | reverse complement strand
GACCCAGGAGGCCATGCCCAGCAGGACACAAGAAGAAACCTGGGATCCTGCATGAGAAACATTGATCAGCCCTGGACTGTCTCTTTCCATCTTATCTGAGAAAGAAACAAGCTGTTACCTGGTTTCAGATATTTTGCTTTCACTTATGTTTTCCCTTGTTATAGTAAACTTAGTCCTAACATAGTAAACTTAATCCTTAATAGTAAAATTTTACAGAAGAAGAATTTGACTTCAATTTTTGTTTTCTGGTGGAGAAAAACAAATATTTTTAGTTTTGCTAAAACTAAAGCTATTTCTTCATTATGATTTCTCTTTGGGAGTGGAGAGCCTGGAATGGGGCCTAGAAATGATGCTTTAGAGTTTAACATTCCGTATGGTTTATGTTATCAAAATCAGAGCTTCTGGAGGGCTTTTTAGAAGTTCCTGATGAATGAACTACAAAAGCAAAATGTGACGTACTGCCCCAAGTATAAAAGCCCTAAACTCTGTCCCTTACCTCAATGAGAAGAGTACAACTTTTACCCTCTTTCCAAAAGTCACTCACCACCTTAGGTTACACAGATTTCCTTGTGAGAGTCAAACTAGCAACAAATTGCACACAAAAAGTAAAAAAGCCTTTTAAAATAATGTTGCCTTTTCTCCTAAAGAGTTCGAAGCTTGTTAGGCATCCCCACCTTGTTTAACACAGCTCATGCATGCACTACTGACACGTGATGAATTCTATGACGTATTATGTGGTGATTTGATAAACTTAGCCTCAGGTGAGCACTTTCAAGAAATACCCAATTAACTGTTTTCAATAACTTAGCTCTTCCACAAAGAGTATATCAATATTTCAATTGGATCATTTAGCAACTTCAACCCAGACAAACGACATTACAGCCTTTAAAAATGGAGGCTATTATTATGGATGACTTATACTCAAGGCAAACAATATCTATGGCTAATAAGAAAAAAAGTACAAGAAGAAAATAAAAATCTATAATAATCTCAATCATATAGCCATGGTTCTCAAACTTGACCGTGTGTTAGAATTACTTGTTGGGATTGTTAAAACACAGAGCCCTGGGATTCACCCCCATGAGTTTCTGATTCAGCTGATATGGATGGTGGCCAGGAACCTGCCTCTCTGACACCATCTTTCATGACCTGATGCTGCCGGACCCAGGACTCTGCTCTGAGAACCATGTAATTGCATTTGCCTTAATGGTGTGAGTCTTTTCAGATTTCCCATCAGCAACACCTAGCCATTCTTCAAGGTGGCCAATACCGTCCACACTGCTAAATACCAGGGCTCCTTCTCAGCTCTCCTATCTTGCATTTACCAAGAGAATTAGACACAGTCAGTCATGCCTTCCTCCTAACACACTGTCTTCATTTGCCTTTGGCTTCCTCTCGCACCTGCTCCTCATTTCCCGACCTTGAATGAGAGACTGCCCAGCGCTCAGTCTTTGGACCTCGTATTCACTCCATCTACACTCACTCCCTAGATGGCCTCTTCATGGGTTTCAAATACCACCTCTATGTAGAAAATTCTTATTTGCCTGCCCAGGCTGGTGATAGTCCCTGGGAGCCTTTATGACTCACAGAGCCGTCTTCTTAGTCGATCCTCTCGGATGTCCAACAGCCATCTCAAACTCAACATGTCCACATGGGACGCCGGACTTTCCCCTGTCCTTCCCAAAGGTTCCCCGTCACCGTGACCGGCAGTCTCCGTCTGCCAATGGGCCAAACTAAAAGTCTGAAGTCATATTGACTCTTCTCTTTTCTCAGCAAATTATGTCAATTCTTCCTTCAAAATATATTCACTATTCCACCACTTTTCTGGCTACTACCCTGGCCCAGACCACTAACATCCCTCACTAGAAACTGCATTAATATTCTAGGTGGTCTCCTGGCTTTCCCGCTGACCCTTCCTATGGTGGAAGAAGGATCCTGCAAAAACATGTGTGTTAAATCATGTCACTCCTTTGCTCAAACAAGGACCATCTCTCTTAGGGAAAAACATGAAGCCTGTACAGTGGCCCACAAAGGCTGAAGGGCTTTGATCTCTACTGTCTGCCTGATCTCTCTCTTTCTCTTGCTCAAAAATGTCCAGCGACATCAGCCCCTTGTTGCCCATGTCAAGGACACTTATACCTCTTGTTCTCTCTTCCTGGAATATCTGCACGATTTGCTAATATTTTCAGATTTTTTATTTTTCCCAAGGGTGAGGGCTGTATAAAATAGAAAGGCCTTCCCCGCCAGCCCTCTTACCATTTTATTCTTCTCCATAGTTCGTTCCTAACAAACAAAATCGTCTTGTTCTTGCCTAGCCTCAAACTTGTGTCCACCACCTCAGAACTTCTATGAGGACTGGGATATGGTTTGGTTTCCTGCTGTGGTCCCGGGGCCTGGAAAAGGGCCTACGGCATAGTGACGTCTCGGAAACACACGAGTGAATGGCTGTTATTAAATGTAGACTTTGGCACCTGAAAATGGTGTTGATAACGCTAATAATGGTGATAGAACAAATAATAAGAATGCCTGACTTGCCTGAGCCCTTTGGTGTGTTTATATGTAGTACTCATAATATCTTCCCAATCTTGCAACCCACATATTTTTATTTTGCTCATTTTGCAGATGACAAACGGGAAGTTTACAGATACTGAACCACCTATCCAAGGTTCCTGAAGCCAAAGTTCGCCCAGTAGTCAGTGTGTGGCCTCAGGGGGCATTCTTTGTGTACACTCACAAATATTTTTACAAAAATAAAATTATAACCAGTGCATCAAAAGTTACACATGCTTCTAAGGAGTTTCTTATCAAAATTTGTAATGATTATATATCTGTTAATCAGAATTTTGATAAAAATTTACCTAAACCCACACCTAAACCCAAGTTTGAATAATTGTCAACTTGATCAGTAAAAAATAATACCTTATTATTGTATTAGCTTGCATCTCTGTTTAGGTTGAATATTTGCCCAGATATGTTTTTGCCATCAGCAGTTTTCTCTTTTTCTGAATTTTGTATTTATGATTCTTCTCAAAAGGATGTTAATGTTTACAATGGTTCTCAAAATGTTCTCGAGCATTTAAGAAACCAATCACTTATTGCATATATTTCTAATAGTCCCTCAAGCTTTTGTTTGCCTTTCAACTGTGTATGTTATAGTTTTAAGTGTATGCAAGTTTTTGGTTTTATATAATCGAATCAGATTTTCTGCATTACTTCCTGATAGTTATGTCAGAAAGCCTTTCACATCTAAACGTGAGTTTATCATTGTTTCTTGTCCATTTATGGTTCCATGTTAACATTTACTTGTAAACCATTTGAGGTTTCAGTGATTGACTTGAGGTGCCATCTAACTTGTGTGAATATATGGTCCCCCAAGTGTCTCCAAACTCTACTTAAAAATCTGGTACAGCAAGTCCATCCCACACCAAGAGAGTAAGAGAGAGGGTGTGACAGACATTCTTGCCTAAGTATTATACCAGATGAACATCATGGTAAGTATTTTTAGTCATAACAACAAACATATGAAAAGAAATTCACTAGTATGTTTTATTTCAGGAATGCAAAGTTAATGTGACATCATAAAATTTATTTATGTAATCCATCACATTAATAAAATTCAACCTTCTCCTAAATTTAAAACTAAGATTAGCAATAGATTTCTATTATTTTTAATTTGAATGATGTCAGCCCAAAGGGTGATATTCTACTTAAAGATACAACAGCTTAAGTCAGGAAGAAGACAAGAATAGTTGCTTTTTCATTTATTTGTTCTTGTAACATTTTTTCGACGAATTTTCTGTGTTCTTCTTCCAACATTTGGAAGCTATGTATTTTATTTCTATTTTAAAGTGGTTACCACTAGTAATTAAAAATGTAAAAACACTTTAAAATTAACGTCAAAGGTTGATTATTATGTATTGGTCTGCTCTTAAAAATGAGGCATTTAAACAGAATTTTACTCCCTTCATCCTTACCTTCTGCTCTGCAGAGCAGGTTTGTGGCCATGATATTTAGTGCTAGATTGCTATGGTTAATGTTAACTTCATTTTGACTTCTGAACCTTCCATTTCAAGACCTCACGACCTGATGCCTGCCTGTCCGATGCAGGGCCATCAGCCTCCAGCCGCACAGCCCGAGCTGCTATGCAGTGAACCCCCTTCCCTCCTCCGGGTCCCTATGCAAGCCTTTCTGCTGCATCCCCTTCTCCTAGTTAATTCCCACTTACCCTTCATATATCAAATCAAGCCTCACTCCCGTGTACCCTGACGATATTGTGTCCTTTTTCAATTACAGCATTTACTGGAATTCGTAATTATATATTTATGTGTGGGAAATTATATGCTGTCTCTGTTCCTGTCACTTCCATGTGGGCAGAAACTGTGTCTTGATGACCATTTAATCACCAAAATGTTTTTTAGTTGAATGGATGAATGGTGTGTACCTTAAATATGAACTTGTGTAGCCATATGAACGGTGATCTGAACCTGCACCTGCCTGTTGCCGGTCTCATTGTCTGCCAGCTGGGAGAAACTCTTGGTTTAAGTGGGGTCTATGAGAATGGTGAAGCCAGGGGAGAATCACACATTATTGTACATGACCCTTCCTCCCCATCATGCAGGACCCCTTCATGGGGATTCGGGTATGTTCTGTGGGCCACAAAGATTTTGATCCCAGTATTGAGGCAAAGTAATACTTCAAGCCAAGGAGGGGTGCTGTGATCAGTTTGCAGTGATGGGATGGATGGGAGAATGTGTATCAGATTTTCCAAGCACTGGAGATGACCCAAGGTGGGTCATTTCTCAGTCCCTGTAAGTGGCTTTCAAATGGGCTCCCAAGAGACTTTGCTATGGATTTTTAGAGAAAATTATTTTCTGCATTTTCCAATTGTTTTATAAGGAGCATGCTATTTCTTTCATGATTAAAAATAAGATGTGAACTAAAATAGAATGGCTCTTTACAACCTTTGGACCTTTTTGTGGAATCCAGTTCTATGAAAGTTTATTTACATTTGGGGCTTAAACGCCAGCTCTAAGTGGATGTTTATTTCTTGCTGCCTTTGGCTAATTTGTCTGCGATTAGAATATACTGCCATTAATTGACAGACATTTGGAAACCCATCTGAAGGGTGCATTGAAGCTGCCTTGAGCCTGTTTGCAAGAGCTGAATGTCACATTTTCAGGAATTTTGCAAGCCATCTGTTAAACTCTCAGTAACTTGAAATCATCTATGGTGGAAGTTTTACACTGTGGAAATTGGCAAATGCTACATATCAGGGCATTTTTCCCCCTAGAGAGCTGACTGTTAAACTTTTACCAGCACACCACTGGAGCAGGCTTCAGCTGGGCAGTATTTCCCTGGGCAAGTTTAAGGCAGCACCTTAAACTCTGAGTAATCTAATCCTTTCCATGTTTGGTTAACCAGGACAGATTGTGGAATGTTGCCCTACTCTATGAATGCTTTATTATATTAGGTGCTTGGCAAAATCAGAGAGGACTTCCTTCTGTAGACAAGATGTGTTTGATTGTTTTAATGAGCAATGAGGCAAAATTTCAAGATGCCAAGGAGCCTAGAGACCGAGCCAATGGTCAGACAACTGCTCACTTATCTTCTGTATACACACAGCCACCTCACCGTGTGTGTATGAATAGCCAAATACGCTCTGCCTCAGTATTCAGCCCTTTGCTTTTGAGACGAACTCTTATTGTGTGTGTCTAAATGGAGCTAAAACCTCCTCCTTGGTGTGCGGGACACGTACAGAGGACTTGGTTGTCTTAATTCAAACACGAGGGGGGTTCTTTCTAACACCCCGCTGCAGGCAAATGATGGGCAGCGGAGCCATCCACTGGGAGCACCGCCCCCCATGACTGGCACCGACATTGTCCAGTCGGAGCATTAGTCCCTCAATGATGTAACACTGATGGGCAGACCGTTTTCTCCTCTTCAGTAGCCACATAAAGTTGGGACATATTTTAGGCAGTTTCCTTCCTGCAACTTTTTCAGCTGCTTCACGTTCATTTAGCCCTAAAATGTAAAATGGATTCCTCCGATAATAATGCGCACAGATCATATGGGTCTCAAGTCGAGAATAATTGTGAACACTGTTTTCTTTCCTTTTCCCCAAGAGGAAATGCACCCACCCTCACACCCACGGAACACGCACTGCATGTTAGTGGGACCCCAGGCCTATGAAGGGGAGCCTGCGCACGGGCTCCTGGAAGATATGCATGTGAGCGTGGGTTCACGGCCACACTCCAGTCGGCGTTGAGCATGGTGGGCGCTCTGCCCACACTGTCTGGCGGGGCCGCTCCCCGGCTGCTCAGTGCTCATCTGGGACTGCATTCCCCAGAGACCCTCAGCAATTCCAAGACCCCTAATCAAAACACAGGAGCTACTAAAGTCATAGCAAGGGCACAAGAATGTGAACGGCTGCCTTCCTGAGCACAGAGGGAGACCTCCTGGAATCCATAAGCTTCAATAGCAAGATAATTAGGTTCATTTCTTTTTGGTCTCTAATTTTGTGTTTGTATTTCATATGCTTAAATGTTGGAAATGTTTTTATTTGCTTAATTGGCAAAGGGTGATCTTTGGGTGAATTGCTTAAAAAGCTTAATTGCATATATTAAAGATGGCGGCATGAGAGGTGGGACAGAGGCTTCCTCCTAAAACTGCATATAATATGAAAATATAACTGATACACCTACTCCTGAAAGAACAACAGGAAAGACGATGGCACCAAACCGCACACACCTGGAGACAAGAGCTGACCTCACGGAACAGGGTAACGTACCAAAGGCGTGGCCCCCCGGGACCCAAGCCCTTCCCCCACCCCAGTTCACTGGTGGGAGGAAGAGAAATGGAGCAGGGAGGGAGTGGAGGCCTGGACTGCTGAATACCTAACTTCAGAGATCTGCTCTGGGAGCACAAACCTACATTTCATGGTACTTGCATGATACTCTCATAATTAGGGGGTTGGAAAGCTAAGACAGGCAGAATTCCTGGAGAGACTGAGATTCCAGCTGCTTGTGGAAAGCAGGGATCCATATCCAGCTGCTCTGGGAAAAAAGAAAGGCGGGCAGTCTGAGAGACTTCCTAACAAGGAAGCCCTTAGCAAGAGGGCTGCTAAAGGGGCAAGGACTGCACAGAGCTTACTGCTCTGGAGAGAGGACAGGTAGACAAAATTGTCCGGGTGCACTCTGCCCAGCAGGTTGGGAGCTTTCACAATCTTCAGGTGCTCCAGCTCCCTGGTTGCCTACACAGCTCCAAAAACCCCTTCTGTGACATGCAGACTACTGCGCCTTTCTCCTGGTCAGCCCCACCTGGCTCACAAACCGGCAAACTCTATCCTGGTGTTAGGCCAGCCAGAGGGAAGATCTGTCTACAGTAACCACAAAAGTGAAGCATAGAGGCTTATATCTGTGTGCTCAGCCCACTGGTTCAGGCAGTGGAGACAGGCATAGCAGTCAGGAGGCAGGAAACAGCTCTTTCCTCCCTCCAGGCACCAGTACCACTCCCCTGCAACCCCTGACATTGCTTCAGGGGCTGAGCAGCTCCAGAGAGTAGAGCTTCTGGGCACTAGAGGGTGCCATACGCAAATATGAAACGCCGAAGGAACCTGGTTCAGAGTAAAATTATTAATACAACTCCTGAGAAAGATTTAAATGATATCAACCTCATGACTCTCCCTGAAAGGGAGTTCAAAATAAAAATCATTAACATGCTCATGGAGGTACAGAAAGATATTCAAGAACTCAGGAATGAATTCTGGTCAGAGATCCAATCATTGAAGAGCACAATGGAGGGTATTAAAAGCAGATTGGATACAGTGGAGGAGATGATAAATGAAATAGAAACTAGAGAAGAGGAATAAAAAGAAGCTGAGGCACAGAGAGAAAAAAGGATCTCTAACAATGAAAGAATATTGAGAGAACTGTGTGACCAATCCAAACGGAACAATATTCACATTATAGGGGTACCAGAAGAAGAAAAGAGAGAAAAAGGGATAGAAAATGTCTTTAGGGAGGTAATTGCTGAAAACTTCCCCAATCTGGGGAAGGAGAGAGTCTCTCAGGTCATGGAGGTGCACAGATCTCACAACACAAGGGACCCAAGGAAGACAACACCAAGACATATAATAATTAAAATGGCAAAGATCAAGGATAAGGACAGACTATTAAAAGAAGCCAGAGAGAGAAATAAGACCACACACAAAAGAAAGCCCATCAGGCTATCATCAGACTTCTCAACAGAAACCTTACAGGCCAGAAGGGAGTGGCATGATGTATTTAATGCAATGAAGCAGAAGGGCCTTGAACCAAGAATACTTTATACCACAAGATTATCATTTAAATTTGAAGGAGGGATTAAATAATTCCTAGATAAGCAAAAGCTGATAGAATTTACCTCCCACAATCCATCTCTACAGTGTATTTTGGAGGGACTTCTATAGATGGAAGTGTTCCTATGGTTCAACAGCTGTCACCAGAGGTAATAAAACCACAGTAAAGAAAGTAGAACAGCTAATTACAAAGCAAATGCAAAATTAAATTAACTATCCCCAAAATCAATCAAGGGAAAGAGTACAGAATATGATACCTAATATATAAAGAATGGAGGAGGAAGAAAAAGGAGGAGAAAAAAAACCCTTTAGATTGTGTTTGTAATAGCATATTAAGTGAGTTAAGTTAGACTCTTAGATAGTAAGGAAGTTAACCTTGAACCTTTGGTAACCATGAATATAAAGTCTGCAATGCCAATAAGTACATACCTATTAATAATCACCCTAAATGGAAATGGACTGCATACACCAATCAAAAGACATAGAGTCACTGAATGGATTAAAAAAACAAGACCCATCTATATACTGCCTAAAAGAAACTCACTTTAAACCCAAAGACATACACAGACTAAAAGTGAAGGGATGGAAAAGGACATTTCATGCAACTAATAGGGAGAAAAAAGTAGGAGTTGTAGCACTTGTATCAGACAAAATGGACTTCAAAACAAAGAAAGTCACGAGACAAAGAAGGACATTAAATAATGACAAAAGGGTCAAGGCAACAAGAAGATATAACCGTTATAAATATCTATGCGCCCAGCACAGGAGCACCTACATATGTGAAACAAATACTAACAGAATTAAATGTGGAAATAGAATGCAATGCATTCATTCTAGGAGACTTCAACACACCACTCACTCTGAAGGACAGATCAACCAGACAGAAAATAAGTAAGAAGACAGGCACTGAACAACGCAATAGAACAGATGGGCCTAATGGACATCTACAGAACTCTACACCCAAAAGCACAGAATACACATTCTTCTCAAGTGCACATGGAACATTTTCAAGAATAGATCATATACTAGGCCATAAAAAGAGCCTCAGTAAATTCAAAAAGATTGAAATTGTACCAACCAGTTTCTCAGACCACAAAGGTATGAAACTACAAACAAATAACACAAAGAAAATGAAAAAACCCATGGAGGCTTCACAACATGCTCCTAAATAACTAATGGATCAATAACCAAATAAAAAACAGAGATCAAGCAATATATGGAGACAAATGAAAACAATAATTCAACACTGAAAAATCTGTGGAACGCAGCAAAGGCCGTGCTAAGAGGAAAGCATATTGCACTACAGGCCTACCTCAGGAAAGAAGAACAATCCCATATGAGCAGTCAAAACTCACAATTAATGAAACTAGAAAAAGAAGAACAAATGAGACCCAAAGTCAGTAGAAGGAGGAACATAATAAAGATTAGAGAAGAAATAAATAAAATCAAGAAGAATAAAACAATACAAAGGTTCAATGAAAGCAAGAGCTGGTTCTTCAAGAAAATAAACAAAATAGATAAAACCCTACCCAGACTTATCAAGAAAAAAAGTCTACTCACATAAGCAGAATCAGAAATGAGAGAGGAAAAAATCACTATGGACACCAAAGAAATATAAAGAACTATTACAAAATACTATGAAAAATTATATACTATCAAACTGGATAACCTAGAAGAAATGGACAACTTTCTAGAAAAATACAACCTTCCAAGGATGACCCAGAAAGAAACAGAAAATCTCAACAGACCAATTACCAGCAACAAAACTGAACTGGTAATCAAAAACCTACCTAAGAACAAACCCCTGGACCAGATGGCTTCACCACTGAATTTTATCAAATATTTAGTGAAGACCTAATACCCATCCTCGTTAAAGTTTTCCAAGGAGTAGAAGAAGAGGGAATACTTCCAAACTCATTCTATGAGGCCAGCATCACTCTAATACCAAAACCAGGCAAAGATACCACAAAAAAAGAAAATTAAAGACCAATATCCCTGATGAACATAGATGCAAAAATACTCAACAAAATATTAGCAAACCGAATTCAAAAATACATCAAAAGGCTTATCCATCATGATCAAGTAGGATTTATTCCAGGGATGCAAGGATGCTACAACATTTGAAAATCCATCCACATCATCCACCACATCAACAAAAAGAAGAACAAAAACCACATGATCATCTCCATAGATGCGGAAAAAGCATTTGACAAAATTCAACATCCATTCATGATAAAAACTCTCAACAAAACGGGTATAGAGCGCAAGTACCTCAACATAATAAAGGCCATATATGACAAACCCACAGCCCACATTATACTTAACAGTGAGAAGCTGAAAGCTTTTCCTTTAAGATCAGGAACATGACAAGGATGCCCACTCTCCCCACTTCTATTCAACATAGTACTGGAGGTCCTAGCCATGGCAATCAGACAACACAAAGAAATAACAGGCATCCAGATTGGCAAGGAAGAAGTTAAACTGTCCCTGTTTGCAGATGACATGATATTGTACATAAAAAACCCTAAAGAATCCACTCCAAAACTACTAGATCTAATATCAGAATTCAGTAAAGTTGCGGGATACAAAATTAATACGCAGAAATCTGTGGCATTACTATACACTAACAATGAACTAGCAGAGAGAGAAATCAGGAAAACAATTCCATTCACAGTTGCATAAAAAAGAATAAAATACCTAGGAATAAACCTAACCAAGGAAGTGAAAGACGTATACTCTGAAAACTACAAGACACTTAAGGGAGAAATTAAAGAAGATACCAATAAATGGAAACACATCCCATGATCATGGATAGGAAGAATTAATATTGTCAAAATGGCCATCCTGCCTCAAGCAATCTACAGATTCAATGCAATTCCTATTAAAATACCAATAGCATTCTTCAACGAACTAGAGAAAACCATTCTAAAATTCATATGGAACCACAAAAGACCCAAAAGAGTCAAAGCAATCCTGAGAAGAAAGAATAAAGCTGCGGGGATTATGCTCCCCAACTTCAAGCTCTACTACAAAGCCACAGAAATCAAGACAATTTGGTACTGGCACAAGAACAGACCCATAGACCAATGGAACAGACTAGAGAGCCCTGATATAAACCCAACCATATATGGTCAATTAATATATGATAAAGGAGCCATGGACATACAATGGGGAAATGACAGCCTCTTCAACAGCTGGTGTTTGCAAAACTGGACAGTTCCATGTAAGAGAATGAAACTGGATTATTGTCTAACCCCATACACAAAAGTAAACTCGAAATTGATCAAAGACCTGAATGTATGTCATGAAACCATAAAACTCTAAGAAGGCAACAGAGGCAAAAATCTCCTGAATATAAGTATGAGCAACTTCTTCCTGAACGCATCTCCTTGAGCAAGGGAAACAAAAGCAAAAATGAACTCATGGGACTATATCAAACTAAAAAGTTTCTGTATGGCAAAGGACACCATCAACAGAACAAAAGGCATCCTACAGTATGGGAGAATATATTTGTAAATGACATATCCCACAAAGGGTTAACATCCAAAATATATAAAGAACTCACATGCCTCAACACCCAAAAAACAAATAACCCTATTAAAAATGGGTGGAGAATATGAACAGACACTTCTCCAAAGAAGAAACTCAGATGGCCAACAGGCACATGAAAGATGCTCCACATCACTAATCATCAGGGAAATGCAAATTAAAATCACCATGAGATATCACTTCACACCAGTAAGGATGGCCAGCATCCAAAAGACTAAGAACAACAAATTCTGGCGAGGATGTGGAGAAAGGGGAACCCTCCTATACTGCTGGTGGGAATGTAAGCTAGTTCAACCATTGTGGAAAGCAGTATGGAGGTTCCTCAAAAAGCCAAAAATAGAAATACCATTTGACCCAGGAATTCCACTCCTAGGAATTTACCCTAAGAATGCAGCAGCCCAGTTTGAAAAAGACAGATGCACCCCTATGTTTATCACAGCACTATTTACAATAGCCAAGATAAGGAAGCAACCTAAGTGTCCATCAGTAGATGAATGGATAAAGAAGAGGTGGTACATATACACAATGGAATACTATTCAGCCATAAGAAAGAAACAAATTCTACTATTTGCAACAACATGGATGGAGCTGGAGGATATTATGCTCAGTGACATAAGCCAGGTGGAGAAAGTCAAGTGCCAAATGATTTCCCTCATTTGTGGCCTATAACAACGAAGCAAAACTGAAGGAACAAAATAGCAGCAGACTCAGAGACTCCAAGAAGGAACTAGTGGTTACCAAAGGGGAGGGGTGTGGGAGGGCAGGTTGGGTGGGAGGGAGAAGGGGATTGAGGGGTATTATGTTTAGTACACATGGTGTGTGTGTGTGGGGGAAACAGTGCAGCACAGAGAAGGCAAACAGTGAATCTGTGGCATCTTACTACACTGAAGGACAGTGACTGCATTGGGGTATGGGTGGGGACTTGATAATATGGGTAAATATAGTAACCACATTGTTTTTTCATGTGAAACCTTCATTAGAGTGTATATCAATAATACCTTAAAAAAATTTTTTTTAAGTTTAATCGCAAAGCTTCCATTGCGCAGTTGAGATCAAGGCCAGGATAGATCCTGTTTCAAGACTCTTTTTTGGAAATATTTGATTTTCACATGTTTGCTGCATGTTCTGCATGTGGAGACTCACATCCATTTGTGGCGTGTGCGCGTCTGGCATGCTCTGTCCCCGTGCAAGGCTGTGCCTTATGCTCTCCTGGACTCCATTCCGATGCACTTCTTACATTGGCCTCCCGCCAAAGCACAGTGTCTCCAAGGAAACCTGGGGCTGGTTGCCATGGACTCCTTTGGCTGAAAGTCACATGGCACCTCTTCACTTTCAAACACGCCCACGAGGGAAGTCCTCCGGGTGATCAGACAACTCTGTTCATTGACATTTCCTGACCCCACAAGCTCACATCCATTTCGTGAGCATGGAATAGACATACAGGGGGCCTTGCAAACATCTGTCCCTGTCCATACTAGCATGGAGCAAAGGCATCTTTCTGTCGTTTGGTTTTGTGCCCTGGGGGATATGTCAGCTTCAGCAAACCCCAGGCGCAAACTGGAGCAATCGCACTGACACAACCAGAGCAGGGGGAGTGAGGGCTCCCTGGGAAAATGAGGTCCTTATTACCAGGTCATACCTGATTCACTCCCACTTGATGGAAGATCACCCCTCTCTCTGTGTCCTCTGGGGGTTTTACAATGAGACCAAGGTGGCTTTAGGTGTCGTGCATACTAGAGGTGTAAATGTTCACCATGTGGCCCTTTTTTGTTACGAATATTTTGCTTCTGATTTCATAGTGATTAGAAACCAGAGGTCACTTTCTTAGTACCTCCTGAAAAGCTGTTCTTTTAGCTCAGGAGCAATGTGGAAAAGTAGAGTTTACTCAAAATATGCTGGCTTGATCTGCTTTCTAGTATCCAACACGTTGAGCCCCCAGGGGCGCTCATGCCCCTTGCAAACTGGAAATTCTAAAACCAAAGAGGGATGAGCTCGAGACATGGTCCTGTGGTTCATTTGGTTATTCGTCCACACGTTCTCTCAGGTCTTTACTTACCCCTTTACCTCTAAAATTACCTGACAGACAGGGACACCAGGCGGGCAGCTGTGGTTTTCTGTCTGTCCACAAAGATGAGGTCATATATATTTAAATGTTTAACATGAGCCGATCCTATGTATGAACAGACAGATAGGAAACTGTGGGAACATATACTCCAGATTATTAACATTGGCTGCCTTATGGGGTAGGGAGTGGAGAAACTGGGCCGTTGGAGGAAGGTTACCCTTTCCTCTAATTATCCCTCTCCTGCTGGCTTTTTACAGTGGGGATATGTTACTTTTGTAGTTAAAGAGGGAAATTTTTTTTAAAGGAAACTGGTGGCAATTTTTCTTTTCATCCTTGAACACATAGTTCTCTGCTGTGAATATGGGGAAAACCATGGATGCAAATAAGCCGTAAGAAGATGTCGGGTTTGGTTTGCCCAGGAGCACAGGCTGAAGATCGCTCTGTGGAAGGTCAGAACCCAAGGGCAAGACGGTGGCCCAACCTGAGACATTTCATTTCCCTTGCCCCTCCCAATGATGGAAATGACCACAAATGCACTAGCCTTCTGGGGGTCGCTGGGTACTGCCGGTGGGGGCAGAGCGAAGGGTGAGTCCACACTGCCTTCCCGAGGGAGGGCGGCTCTCCCACAGGCAGTGAGCAGAGGACACTGCAGGTCGGAGCGAACATGGCAGCAGCTTGAGAGGCCGTCTCAGTAGCGTATGTGCCCAGAGACCCTTTCTCCCTGAGACTATGGCTTGAATTCAGGGAAGGACAAGTGAAATCACAAAAGCAGACAGCTAGATGGGGTGGCAGGGGGCCCTGGCATCCAGGTGTGGGGAAGACCTTTGAATCTCAGCTGCGCCACAGTCTCCCGCCAAATGTTCTCACTCCTCTTATGTCAGAGACAACTGCGCATGCGCACAACTCTGTGCGTGATTGGGAATTTGAAAGTCGCCTTGTTACCATAAGGTGTAACCAATCAGAAGAGACCACACCCTATATATTCTGTGTTCTGCTGCAATAAATGAGTTCCTGCTTCAGCTGAGCTCCCTGTCGCGTCTTATTGTCTCTGGGATGGCGGAGGCTGCGGAAGGGGCAGAGAGTCGGCTCTTAACCTCCCTTGCTTTGCCTTGTCGGGCGTGCCTCTCCCTCCCTTCCTTTCCCTCCGCTGGCTCAGAGGGTCACAGAAAGAGCTAGTAATCCTGACGGTGAGCAGGACCGGCAGGGGAGAGGCTAGAAACCCCGACAGCTGGTGCCCCGTGTGAGGAATGCCCAAAGAGGCCACGCAGACCGGATAAATGATCCCTCGGTTGACGAACCGAAAGTGCGGCGGGGTGAGCAGTGGGTGATTACGTGGTAAGAGCATTCCCAGGAAAATGGGACAAGCAACTTTCTAAGGATGAACCTGCGCTAAAGGCGCTGATATGCTCAAGAGCCGAGGATTAGAACTCTCGGACTCTCAAGCTGAGAAGGTCTGGGAGACCTTAGTAAGGGTGGCTCCCTGGCCTCCTGCTAGTAATCTTTTTGATCCTCTACTGAAATCCAACTTACAAAGAGGTCATTCAGCTTTTATATTAAGAAGACAAAAAATTTTGAAAAACTATGACAGCATCTCTGTTTAGGCATGAGAAAATAAGCGCTGGAGTTGGATTTTTGTCTCTTAGTAGTAAAATAAAACTGTCAGCTGTTAGGGTCTATAAATTTGTCTTTAGATTAGTTCTTTAAGACTGGCTTAATATGGACTAGTTTTTTTGGAACCTGCAATAACTATAAACCAAGATGTAAAAAAGCAATTTTTCTTCTTGAAAGACTTAACATTATATGTTCCAGCTTATTGAAAGCAATTAAATATTAATGTTAATTGTATATAATTTAGTAACTTCTGAGACATACTGGTACGTATTTTAGTGTGGAAGGTTATCAAGTACAAGAATTTTATTCTACTAGGTGACAAATAATAGTAGTTTATAAACCTAAATGATAATCTTAAAAGTCAAAGTGACTTTTAGTAGGTTACTGTATGTGTTAAGATCCAGAAGTAACCTTAAGTTTAAAATATTGAAATAGAACTAAAGATAAGGAAAACCTGTATATCTTGGGACAAAAGATATTCACATGTTAATAAGGCTCTGTTGAATGAAAGGTTTGATGAACACTTGATGTTTGATCTTTCTAGCCTGATCTTCTCCTTTTCTGAGAATTCATGGAAGTGTTTGCTTCAGGATATCTTGCCATGTAATTAAATTCCAGGAATTTTCATTTAGTTAAATTTAAGAGATAATTTTATATAAAGCATTGAAACAAGTTTTCTGACTCTTGGTAGTTAGTTCATTTTTCAGATTATATGCAAATTTCCCCAGTATTTTTTTTCTGCACAGAAATTAGAACAAAATCCTTTATTTCATTTCAGTTAGTATTTCATTTTTGTACTGTCTAGGTTATTATGCTTTTAGATTGCCTTTCTTGCAGTTTTTATTGACAAATAGCAGTCTCCATGCTTTTGAAGACTTAGTGATATTGAGAAATATAATTTATTATAAGCGGTAAATTCAGCTCATGTTAAAAGAGAAATACATTTAGAGACATCTTGTAATGCATGGAGCTGTCAGTGTGAGTTGTTTTAAGTTTATCAGTTATTTCAAAATAGTGCAAATATTGCAAGAAATAACATAAAATTGCTGTTATTAGAGATTGAACAGTGTTTAAACTAACCCTAGTAATTCCTATCTATATAGAGGAAATTTCATACAAATCAACAAAGCTTGGATTTGTTGTATCCAGATTTGAGTTTCTGATTGGTTATATCTAAGTCTGATAAAACACTTAAGATCTGGAAATCAATAAATGCCATTGATTTTATATATATGGTGTTTTATTTGTAATATATAAACCTTGTTTAATTCTAGGTCAGTTATATTTGTGCTAAGATTTTACGTTCCTGTTAGGTTAAGCTCTCAAATATTATAACTAATAGTTTGTTGGTTTAAACAAGTATTTGTTAGCCTAGAAGTATTTCAGTATATTAGAGCACAAAACTGGGAGTTAAAACACCTTATGCTAATTAACTATGTGATCTTGGACAAATAACTGGGCCTTAATTTCACATCTGGGAAATTAGCATGTTGCACATCAGTAGGGTGATGTTTACCACTTTTTTTAATGAACAAAAATACTGTGTTTTTGGATACTGCTTAAATCTAAGATTGTGACATTACCAATGATCCTAAAATTCTTTATGAAAACATATCGGGGAAAGGAGGATACCAGCGACAATTTGGTTGTACTAAGAACCTCAGTGATCATAGGGGAGGCCCTTCCTTTGAGGCTTTGAGACTTAACATGCCCCTTTCACGAGTGAAGCCGCACCCCTAATCCTAAAGGCCACTTCTCCGATGACGCCCGCCAGTACGTGGCTCCCCGGGCCTCCAGTCTGGGTGGAGCAGTGGCCATTACCACAAGCTAAGCTTCAAAGACTTAAAGAAATTACCCAAGAACAATTAAAACTGGGACACATTAGACCTTCCCTGAGCCCATGGAATAGTCCTGTTTTTGTTATTCAGAAGGCCTCTGGCAAATGGAGGATGTTACAGGATTTAAGAAAGATCAACGAGCGGATGGTTCCTGAGGGGGTTGCCCTGGATTCCATCCATTCCAAAAGATTTGTCCCTCATTGTGATTGATATTAAGGATTGTTTTTTTCTCCATTCCACTCAACCCTGCTGATTGTGAGAAGTTTGCTTTCTCCGTACCTTCCACCAATTTTCAAGGGCCTGATGAGCGATACGAATGGACAGTGTTGCCACAGGGCATGGCTAACAGCCCAGCCTTTTGCCAATGATATGTCTCTCAGGTTTTTCAGCCCCTTCAACAGTGGGCAGGGGTGGTCCTATATGCATACATGGATGATATTATTTTAGGAGCATCCACTACCCAACAGCTGAGCTCTGCCTACCAGAAGCTCCAAACCCTCTTGAAACAAGGGGGGGTTACATGTGTCCAGCAACAAGATCCAGACCGTGCCTCCCTTTGAAATACTGGGAGTGAGGCTTTCCTGGACTCCTCTCCCAGGGGAACCTGATGGCTGATCAATTGGCATCCTCTGCTGTTCAGACCATATCTGCACAGCAGACTCTAGACCTCCAACGAGCCCAAGACCTCCATGACCTTACTCACCTTAACTGGAGGGGGCTTCATCACAAATTCCCCCATATTCCCATCAAGGACTTAAAGAAAATAATTAGGACCTGTAAATCCTGCTTACCATTCCTGCAAGTTCCACTCCTGCAATCCCCAGGAGTTAACCCAAGAGGTCTGAAACCAAACTGACTCTGGCAGACTGATGTCACTCACTATGCAGTATTTGGAAAACTAAAATTTGTGTTTGTCTCAGTTGATACATACTCCCATGCTTGCTGGGCTACTGCCCATATGGGAGAAAGAGCCAAACATGCTCAAAGCCATTTTTTGCAATGCTTTGCTACCCTAGGCATACCACACCAAGTAAATGAAAGACTTATTACAAAAACAAAAAGGGGGAACAAACCCCCACGACCAACTGCGAATGGCTCTGCTTACATTAAATATTTTAAATTTTTCAAAAGATTAACCTCTAACAGCCTTTCAAAGGCACTGGACAAATCAATCGCCATATGCCAAAATAGAAGTGTGCTGGAAAGACCAGCTGACTGGGCAATGGCGAGGACCAGATCCACTGATAAGTATGGACAGAGGATTCAGATGTGTATTTCCTATAGGCGAACCGAATCCAATTTGGGTTCCTGCTAGGAACTTGAAATTCTGCCCTCAGACCACTCAGCAAGTGGAAGAAAGCCATGATATAGACTCTCCCCAAGAGGGTGACCTCCTGAGGGCCTGCCTATCCCTTCTTTTCCAGGACTGACCTTTTGAGGATTGCATAAGAAGAAAAGGAGTCATGAAGGCTGGACTATTACTCCTGCTCGTGCTCACCATTGCTGCATCTGCTGCGGCCGCAACTGCCGCTACCATTGCCATAGTCTGGACAGTGACTACTGCTGCAGAAGTGACACTGTTAAGCCTTCAACAAAGACATCTTTGCAGTCCTATGTTTTCCCATAGTATGGGAAGAAATAACTAGTTTGTTTAGTCTACCCAAGCTGTTATTAGGAGGTATAATAATTGTAATGTCATTAGTTATTTTTATGCTCGTGCGGTGGTGAAGATCATATCAACAGCAACAGACATTACATCAAAAGGTAATTATGTTAGCTCAAGTGATTGAAGAAGGAGTTCCCCATACCCCAGAGCTTTCATGGGCATTTATGGCCCTACAAGAGGTGCAAGCAACCTCTTGAGAATGTCATTACTGGAAGTGCTAGGATGGTAGTCAATGATGGGTAAGATCTCCTGAAAGATGGGGACAACCTAAGACAGGCACATCCTCGAATACAGGATGGCATCTCTCTTGCTCATACAAAAACAAAAAGGGGGAAAATGTGGGGAACTACCTTTGCATCTCAGCCGCGCCACAAAGATGGCCGCTGAGAACCCTTTGAATTTCAGCTGCGCCACAGTCTCCTGCCAAATGTTCTCACTCCGGTCCGCCTCTTATGTCAGAGACAACTGCGCATGCGCACAACTCTCTGCGTGATTGGAAATTTGAAAGTTGCCTTGTTAGCATAAGGTGTAACCAATCAGAAGAGACCACACCCTATATATTCCATGTTCTGAGCTGCAATAAATGAGTTCCTGCTTCAACTGAGCTCCCTGTCACGTCTGATTGTCTCCGGGAATGGCAGAGGCTGCGAACGGGTGGACAGTCGGCTCTTACCTCCCTTGCTTTGCCTTGTCGGGGTGTGCCTCTCCCTCCCTTCCTTTCCCTCCCCTGGCTCGGAGGGTCACAGAAAGAGCTAGTAATCCTGATGGTGAGCAGGACTGGCAGGGGAGATGCTAGAAACCCTGACATCCAGGAGCGAGAAGCTCAGGGCAGGAAATGCAGAAGACCAAGCTCACAAAGCTGGTGTTTGCCTCTTTTGCTTACATTTTCCCCTCTTGTTTGGAATTATGTTGCACAGATATTGACATTTCCACATTGATCCTCCATCTCTCAGATTTTCTCTTGCTATTTTCTATGGCTCTATCCTTTCCTAATGTTTTTGAGACAGTGTCTCAACCTGTTCTTGCTAAAATATTCTTCAGCTATACCTATTTCACTGTTAAATTCATCCATTGTGTTCTTTATCCAAGTTTATATTTTCCATATCCAGTATTTGTAATTTCCATGTCCATACAGTCACTTGTTTCTATTTCATGCTACTGAAATTCTCCTTTAGCTAAGACTATTTTCTACATTTATTTTATATTATTGCTCTTTTCTTCTCCATAAAATCTTAACAGTTTGTGGTCTTTCATGTATGCAGATTGTCTAAGATATCCTTATCCCTATCTCCCTGAGTTTCTATTTTACTAAAGATAGCAGCTATCTTGGTAGATCCTGTGTACCCAGGGGCAAAACTCTCAAGGAAGAAGTCCTGGTGACAGGGTTAAGAGAGGAGAGCCTCTGAGTTTGGTCATGCCCCATTCTATGCCACCCTCCCTGTCCTATCCCTTCCCACCACCACCCTTTCCTAGACTGAAATACTCTAGGATTTGTCTCCTTTGGCTATACCCACCTAGCTTTATAGGGTGCCAGGCTTGCGCTGCTGTTTTCTGTCTCCCAGAGGCAATGCTTTCCTAAGATGTGTGTCTAGGAGAGAAAGATCTCTGGATTCTACCACAGCACAACCCTCTACCCATCCTTGTTCTGGGTTGCTAGGCACGCTTCTGCTCCAGACTGCCTCCTCCCTCCACCTGGGTCTCCCCTGGGGTTTTTCACAGGTTATCAATGCATCCAGCTCCCTCCTCCTATGGAGCAAATTAACTTATATCAGTATAAAATGACCATCTTTGTCTTATGTAATACTCTTTGTTTTCAGTTCTACATAGCTGTGGTCTCAAGGCTACTCTTTTTATGTCCATTTGGCATAATCTTCTCTATCCTTGTATTTTTCTTCCCCTGCCTCTTTGATTTAGGTCTTTCTTCTAAAATGCATAGTTAGATTTTCTTCTATCATATCTGAAAGAAGTTACTTTTTAACAGGAAGCTCTAACCCACTTATGGTAGTTATATAACTAAGATATATTGTTTTTGAGCATATCATCTATTCCTATATTGGCTTTTATTATCTGGTTCTATTTTTTTTCTAGATGTTTTAAATATGGTTTCCATTTTCTTCTAAAAGAAGTTTTTTCTTTGCCCATGTCTTTAAAAGTATACATCCCACTTTTTTATTTACTGATTTAAAATTTTTGAAATTTTTTTAGCTGCTTTACCTAAGTTTTGTTTCTTTTATTTCAGAATGGTGATTACTAATGCTTCTGTTTTCCCATGTGCCTCTTAATTCTCTCTGCTAATATAACCTGAAATTTGAAATTCTAATCATTATTAATAAATTCTAGTTCAAATATCACAGGTTCTCTATTTTAAGAATTAGGGAATACAAGATGGTGGCATGAGAGTTGAGATGGAGAGCTCCTCCCAAAACCACAAACAGTACAAAAATATAGTTAATTAATACAACTAACCTTAAGACAGCAACAAGAAAGAAGGCTCCACCAGACTGCATACAACCTCATGAACAGAGCAGACCTCATGAAACAGGGTAACATAGGAAAGCCTTGATCTGGCGGGACCCAAGCCCTTACCCACCCCAGCTCACTGGTGGGAGGAAGAGAAATGGAGCGGGGAGGGTGTGGAAGCCTGGGACTGCCGAACACCCAGTCCTGGAGGTCTGCTTTGTGAGCAGAAACCTATAGTGTTTGGTGCTCTGGACGTTGGGGAGCTTGGACAGGTGGAGTGCTTGGGAGACTGACATTCCTGCTGTTTGTGGAGGATGGGATCCACACCTGGCTGCTCTGTGTCAGAGGAAGGGCGGGTGGTCTGAGAGGCTTCCTAGCAGCCAGAGGGCTGCTGAAGGGGCAGGGTTTACATGGAGCTTGCTACACAGGAGAAGGGATAGCTGGACAAGGTTATGGTTGTCTGGGTGTGCTCTGCCAAGTTGGTTGGGAACTTTGAGGAGCTTCAGGTGCTCCATACCCATGGCTGCCTACTCAGCTCCGAGGCCCCCCACTGTGACACACAGCCTGCTGCACCTTCCTTCTAGCCTGCCAGCACATGTTTGCAAACTGGCAGTCACTGCACTGGTGTCAGGCCAGCCAGAGGGAGGCCCTGCCTACAACAGCTACAGATGCAAAGCACAGAGGCTTACACGTGTGTGCTTGGCCCACTGCCTCTGACACTGGAGACAGGCACTGCAGACAGGAATCAGGAAACAAATCTTTCCTCCCCCCAGGCACCAGCTCTGCTTCTCTATGACCCCCAACCTCACTCTAGGGGCTGAGCAGCTCCCGAGACTGGAGCTTCTGTGCACTACTGGGCACCACACAGAAATATGAAACGCCAAAAGAACATGGTTCAGACCAAAACCTCACAAACCCCAGAAAGGAGCCAAATGAAACCGAAATCACCAATCTTCCTGAAAGAGAATTCAAAATAAAAATTATAAACATGCTTATGGAGGTACAGAAAAATATTCAAGAACTCAGGAACGAATTTAAGTTGGAGATTCAATCATTAAGAAATTCCATATCTGAAGTGAAACATACAATGGAGGGATTTAAAATCAGATTAGATGTAGTAGAAGACAGGGTAAATGGAATAGAAATTAGAGAAGATGAATACAAAGAAGCTGACGCACAGAGAGAAAAAAGAATATTTAAGAATGAAGGAATAGTGAGAGAAGTGTGTGACCAATCCAAATGGAACGATATTCACATTATAGGGTACCAGAAGAAGAAGAGAGAGAAAAAGTGATAAAAAGTGTCATTGAGGAGGTAATTGCTGAAAACTTCCCCAATCAGGGGAAGGAGATAGTCTCTTAAGCCATGGAGGTGCACAGATCTCCCAACACAAGGGACCTAAGGAAGGCAACCTTGAGACATATAATAATTAAAATGGCAAAGATCAAGGATAAAGACAGACTTTTAGAAGCAGTAGAGAGAGAAAAAAGATCACATACAAAGGAAAACCGATCAGGCTATCATTAGACTTCTCAACAGAAACCTTACAGGCCAGAAGGGAGTGACACGATATATTTAATGCAATGAAGCAGAAGGGCCTTGAACCAAGAATACTCTACCCCGAAAGGTTACCACTTAAATTTGAAGGAGGGATTAAATAATTTTCAGATAAGCAAAAGCTGAGAGAATTTACCTCCCACAAACCACCTGTACAGTGCATTTTGGAGGGACTCCTATAGATGGAAGTGTTCCTAAGGCTAAATAGATATCACCCAAGGGAATACAGAGTACAGAATATGATTCATAACATACAAAGAATGGAGGAGGAAGAAAAAGGGGGGAAAAAAGAACCTTTAGGTTTTGTTTATAATAGCATATGAAGTAAGTGAAATTAGATAGTAAGGGAATTACCCTTGAGCCTTTGGTGACCATGAATCTAAAGCCTGCAATGGCAATAAGTACATACCTATCGATAATCACCCTAAATGTAAATGGTCTGAATGCACCAATCAAAACACATAGAGTTACTGAATGGATAAAAAAAACAAGACCCATCTATATGCTGCCTACAAGAGACTCACTTCAAACCCAAAGACATACACAGACTGAAAGTAAAGGGATGGAAAAAGATATTTCATGCAAGTAATAGTGAGAAAAAAGCAGGAGTTGCAGTACTTGTATCAGACAAAATAGACTTCAAAACAAAGAAAGTCACAAGAGACAAAGAAGGATATTACATAATGATAAAAGGGTCAGTTCAACAAGAAGATATAACTATTATAAATATCTATGCACCCAACACAGTATCACCTACATATGTGAAACACATACTAACAGAATTAAAGGGGGAAATAGAATGCAATGCATTCATTTTAGGAGACTTCAACACTCCACTCACTCCAAAGGACAGATCAACCAGACAGAAAATAAGTAAAGAGACAGAGGCACTGAACAACGTATTAGAACAGATGGACCTAACGGACATCTACAAAAAACTCCATGCAAAAACAACAGGATACACATTCTTCTCAAGTCCACATGGAACATTTTCAAGAATAGATCATATATTAGGCCACAAAAAGAGCCTTAGTAAATTCAAAAAGATTGAAATTGTACCAACCAGCTTCTCAGATCACAAAGGTATGAAACTAGAAATAAATTACACAAAGAAAATGAAAAAGCCACAAACACATGGAGGCTTAAAAACATGCTCCTAAATAATCAGTGGATCAATGACCAAATAAAAACAGAGATCAAGCAATATATGGAGACAAATAACAATAATTCAACAACGCAAAATCTGTGGGATGCAGCAAAGGCCGTGCTAAGAGGGAAATATATTGCAATACAGGCCTACCTCAGGAAAGAAGAACAATCCCAAATGAACAGTCTAAACTCAAAATTAATGAAACTATAAAAGGAAGAACAAATTAGGCCCAAAGTCAGTAGAAGGAGGGACATAATAAAGATTAAAGCAGAAATAAATGAAATTGAGAGGAATAAAACAATAGAATCAATGAAAACAGAAGCCAGTTCTTCGAGAAAATAAACAAAATAGATAAACCTCTAGCCAGACTTATCAAGAAAAATAGAGAGTCTATACACATAAACAGAATCAGAAATGAGAAAGGAAAAATCACTACAGACACCACAGAAATACAAAGAATTATGAGAGAATACTATGAAAAATTATATGGTAACAAACTGGATAACCTAGAAGAAATGGACAACTTTCTAGAAAAATACGACCTTCCAAGGCTGACCTAGGAAGAAACAGAAAATATGAATAGACAAATTACCAGCAAAGAAATTGAATTGGTAATCAAAAAACTGCCTAAGAAAAAAACTCAGACCAGATGGTTTCACTGCTGAATTTTATCAAACTTTAGTGAAGACGTAATACCCATCCTCCTTAAAGTTTTCCAAAAAGTAGAAGAGGAGGGAATACTCCCAAATTCATTCTGAGGCCAGCATCACTCCAATACCAAAACCAGGTAAAGACACCACCAAAAAAGAAAATTACAGACCAATATCCCTGATGAACATAGATGCAAAAATACTCAACAAAATATTAGCAAACCGAATTCAAAAATACATCAAAAAGATCATCCACCATGATCAAGTGGGATTCATCCCAGGGATGCAAGGATGCTACAACATTTGAAAATCCATCAACATCAGCCACCACATCAACAGAAAGAAGGACATAAACCACATGATCATCTCCTTAGATGCTGAAAAAGCATTCGACAAAATTCAACATCCATTCATGATAAAAACTCTCAACAAAATGGGTATAGAGGGCAAGTACCTCAACATAAAAAAGGCCATATATGACAAACTCACAGCCAACATTATACTTAACAGTGAGAAGCTGAAAGCTTTTCCTTTAAGATTGGGAACAAGACAAGGATGTCCACTTTCCCCACTTTTATTCAACACAGTATGGAAGGTCCTAGCCATGGCAATCAGACAACACAAAGAAATAAAAGGAATCCATATTGGCAAGGAAGAAGTCAAACTGTCCCTGTTTTCAGATGACGTGATATTGTACATAAAAAACCCTAAAGAGTCCACTCCAAAACTACTAGATCTAATATCTGAATTCAGCAAAGTTGCGGGATACAAAATTAACACACAGAAATCTGTTGCTTTCCTATACACTAACGATGAACTAACAGAAAATCAGAAAAACAATTCCATTCACAATTGCATCAAAAAGAATAAAATACCTAGGAATAAACCTAACCAAGGAAGTGAAATACCTACACCCTGAAAACTACAAGACAGTCTTAAGAGAAATTAAAGAGGACACTAATAAATGGAAATTCATCCCATGCTCTTGGCTAGAAAGAATTAATATTGTCAAAATGGCCAGCCTGCCTAAAGCAATCTACAGATTCAATGCAATCCCTATCAAAATACCTACAGCATTCTTCAATGAACTAGAGCAAATAGTTCTAAAATTCATATGGAACCACAAAAGACCCCGAATAGCCAAATCAATTCTGAGAAGGAAGAATAAAGCGGGGGGAATTATGCTCCCTGACTTCAAGCTCTACTACAAAGTCACAGTAATCAAGACAATTTGGTACTGGCACAAGAACAGACCCATAGACCAGTGGAACAGATATAAACTTGATATAAACTCAAGCATATATGGTCAATTAATATACGATAAAGGAGCCATGGATATACAATGGGGAAATAACAGCCTTTTCAACAGCTGGTGTTGGCAAAACTGGACAGCTACATGTCAGAGAATGAAACTGGATTACTGTCTAACCCCATACACAAAAGTAAACTCCAAATGGATCAAAGACCTGAATGTAAGTCATGAAACCATAAAACTCTTAGAAGAAAACATAGGCAAAAATCTCTTGGACATAAACATGAGCAACTTCTTCATGAACATATCTCCCTGGGCAATGGAAACAAAAGTAAAAATGAACAAATGGGACTATATCAAACTAAAAACTTCTGTACAGCAAAGGACACCATCAGTAGAACAAAAAGCCATTCTACAATATGGGAGAATATATTCATAAATGACATATCTGGTAAGGGGTTGACATCTAAATTATATAAAGAGCTCACACACCTCCGGAAACAAAAAGCAAATAAACCAATAAAAAAATGGGCAGAGGTGCTGAACAGGCACTTCTCCAAAGAAGAAATTCAGATGGTCAACAGGCATACGAAAAGATGCTCCACATCGTTAGTCATCAGAGAAATGCAAATTAAAACCACAATGAGATATCACCTCACACCAGTTAGGACAGCCACCATCCAAAAGACAAACAATAACAAATGTTGGCGAGGATGTGGAGAAAGGGGAACCCTTCTACACTGCTGGTGGGAATGTAAATTAGTTCAACCATTGTGGAAAGCAGTATGGAGGTTCCTCAAAAGGCTAAAAATAGAAATACCATTTGACCCAGGAATCCCACTCCTAGGAATTTACCCTAAGAATGCAGGAGCCCAGTTTGAAAAAGACAGATGCACCCCTATGTTTATTGCAGCACTATTTACAATAGCCAAGATATGGAAGCAACCTAAGTGTCCATCAGTAGATGAATGGATAAAGAAGAGGTAGTACATATACACAATGGAATACTATTCAGCCATAAGGAAGAAACAAATTCTACCATTTGCAACAACATGGATGGAGCTGGAGGATATTATGCTCAGTGAAATAAGCCAGGCAGAGAAAGACAAGTGCCAAATGATTTCCCTCATTTGTGGAGTATAACGATGAAGCAAAACTGAAGGAACAAAATAGCAGCAGACTCAGAGACCCCAAGAAGGAACTAGTGGTTACCAAAGGGGAGGGGTGTGGGAGGGCGGGTGGGGAGGGAGGGAGAAGGGGATTGTGGGGTATTATGTTTAGTACATATGGTGTGGGGGGATCACCAGGAAAACAGTGTAGCACAGAGAAAGCAAATAGTGAATCTGTGGCATCTTACTACAGTGATGGACAGTGACTGCATTGGGATATAGGTGGGGACTTGATAATATGGGTAAATGTAGTAACCACATTTGTTTTTTCATGTGAAACCTTCATAAGAGTGTATATCAATAATACCTTAATAAAAAATTTAAAAAAAAGAAGAAAACAAATCCTACCATTTGCAACAACATGGATGGAGCTAGAGGGTATTATGTTCAGTGAAATAAGCCAGGTGGAGAAAGACAAGTGCCAAATGATTTCCCTCATTTGTGGAGTATAACGATGAAGCAAAACTGAAGGAACAAAATAGCAGCAGACTCACAGAACCCAAGAACGGACTAACAGTTACCAAAGGGAAAGGGACTGGGGAAGATGGGTGGGAAGGGAGGGACAAGGGGGAAAAAAGGGCATTACGATTAGCACACATAATGTAGCACGGGTGGGGGTGGGGTGGAGGGATACCGGGAAGGCAGCATAGCACAGAGAAGACAAGTAGTGATTCTGTAGCATCTCACTACGCTGATGGACAGTGACTGCAATGGGGTGTGTGGTGGGGCTTGATAATAGGAGGAGTCTAGTAACCATAATGTTGCTCATGTAATTGTATATTAATAATAGCAAATATATATATATATATATATTCATTCAGTATTTCAATTTGCTTTACTTCTATTTTGATTTATGCTCTGTTGAACTAGCTTAAATTCCTATCACCAGTCCTGTTTCATCATGATTTCTACATTCTTAATCTCTTAATTTGCCTCCTTCCCTGTAGATTTTGGTGTCCACATCAAAGGGCTTTTAAAAACAAAATACATGGATGCTATGTTGCTGGACTTTTGCATATCTGAGACTATCAGTTTCTATCACACTTGAAAGAGGATCTTCATGGGAAATACTATCTGGGTTACATTCTTCCTCTCACAAAATTCAGTAATTATTGCTTTGCTGACTTTTAGGGTTCTGTCAAGAAATAAATCTATAACTGTGACATAATCACAATGAAAATTCACTCAATTTATCTTGACAAAAGGACCCTAACATTTCTGTGGACAAATGAATGTGGAAGAAAGGTCGAGACAATTTTGAATAAGCTTTTTGATACAAATGTGTAATGAGGGGAGACTTGCCAAGTCAAATGTGAAAATACATTAGAAAGTTTTAGCAATTAAAAGAACACTGGCTCAAGAACAAGCACACAGACCACTGAAATGGATTTAGTATAAGGTTTAGCATGAAGTATGGATAACATAACAAAAAATACTTCTGGTATTTTGGGAACCTACTTATGGCACAAGGAAAAGTCATTTGCACCCTGAGATTGACTGACATGTTTCATAATGTTTGAAAAATGAAAGTTGAAAAACTAGAAATAAATACAGTTGTATCATATGTAAGCTTGCCAGGAAGGTGGCTTACTTATGACAACCCTGTTTATCAGTCCTGACTGTGCACAGCAATGATGTTGCCCAAACCAGGGGAATAATGATGCATAGAGACTTTGTGGTGTCCACCCTGAAGAGCTTATGCCCTCATATAGATCATTAAAATCTCTAAGAATAACTCAACACAGAAAAATCACACAATATATGAAAATGCTCAGTGGTTAAGAAAAAGGATGTGCTTTGTGGCTGATGTGTGTAATCATGCAAATCATTCCTACAAAACAAATTTGCTGTAAGAATAAGAAACACAATTCATTCTAGTTTCAATGAGATTCAAAAAGTATCAATGAAAAGGAAATGCCTGAAATCAGTCAAGCTAGCTTTCAAATAAATGCTAAAATGTGAACATCAGAAAAATGCGGAAAACTGAGTCAATTGGTTAGAACATCATTTTAAGAAATACGTCCAGAAGTCAAAAGGAAAAGATAAAAAGTTAAATGTGAAGGAAAAGATGTGCAAGAGTAGAGGACACATCCTGGAGACCAAGCATGGCCAGGGCCCCTGAGAGCCCAGCAAAAAGCCAACAGGACAGAAAAGGCAAAAGGAGTTTGAAAACTGGCTCAGCCTCTTGCAAAAACCTTGATGCTGATGAAATGTATATTTTATTTTATTGTTTTAATAGGAAGAAATGAACTATTAACCACTAACAGAAATAAAAGATATTCAACTATGAATGTACTATAAGAAAAATATAGATATCTAGAATGTAAATGAGGATGCCGATTAACATGTTAGTAAATCACAATTAATGTGAATGAGTTTAACTTTCCTATTCAAAGCTAAAGACTTTGTGGTGGGGAGTGAAATGTAGATATGTCTTGTTAGGTTTCTTTATATATGTATTCATTTATATATGTTTATATGTTACTATATTAACACATAATATAGCATATAACAGTCACGTTGTAAAATAACATATTATAAAATGTATTACACATATTGATATTGTCTACATACAAGGAAGAACTACAAATATAGTAAGATATTTTACCTCACTTGCCCTAGTCTTAAAAAATATAAAGCATTTGGATATTGTAAACTTTCAAACAAACTTAAAATTCAGTAATATGCACAGAAATATTTCTCATAATATGGTGAAGTATGAATAATCTCACTATATAAGGATATTTTACAAATCAATAAGAAAAAATATGAGACCCAATGTAAAAGGTTTAAGGAACTAGAGGGGAGAGAAATACAAGCAAATAATATAAAGGTACAAATTATCTAGCCAAATAAGAACAGAAATTCATTTTACTGTAAAATTATGTGGAATCTGAGCTATCAAATTGGCAAATACATTAAAACATCATATGATCAGTGCAGGAAGGAATGTAATGAGAAAAGAATTCCCATAAACTTCTTTTGAGATTGTAAATTGATACATATTTCTGGAACCCTATCTTATATAAAAATGTGTATGTTTTCTGACTCAATATTTCTCAGATTTTCCCCCAAGGAAATACGTGTGTGTGTGTGTGTGTGTGTGTATGAAGATGTTCAATGGGATGTTGTTCATATGAATAATGCTTCTATCCATAGCATTAAGGCATGAACAACATTAAAGTCATGCTTCTGAAAAATATTTAAGAAAAATCTTACATAACTCAAAGAAAATAAGAAAGTCACACAACAATATCTGTAGTACACATTTGTAAGAACTGTATGATATATATTACATATATATGCCTTCACAAAGTATGTACGTAAATTTTTTTGCAGAAGAAAAAGAAGCACCAAATACAGATACATCAACGTGACAGTGGTCAGCCATGGATGGTGAAGTTAATTCTTTTCTTCGTTAACACTTTATTTTTCCAGGAGTCTTCTGTGGACATATTCTACTCGAATAATTATTACAAAATGTTATTTTTTAAAGTGAGTCATCTGCTTTAATGGCATCTCTGACAGATGGTACGCCAGCCTGAACACTTCCAGGGTGGAGGGGTCTCAACATTTGCCAGATTATCCATTCCATTGTGTGACAATTATAATTATTAGAAAATGTCCCTTATTTTGAGCCAAAATTTGTGAATTCTCTTTTGGTCAGAAGAGCATCTTCTCTTCCATATGGCAAGTCCTCAGATGTCTGAAGGCAGCAGCCATGTGAGCCCACATCACTTCTGGCTACATCTCCTTCCCTTGAACCTTCCATAGTAAGGATGACATCTAGCTCACTGGCTTCCGACTTGCATAATCACATGTTTGAGATGAAAAGCTTCATTATCTGTCAGCTCTTCTTTGCTTTGGGAAACTCCAAGCATGCCTGTGGCCACCTCTCTAAGCCCCACCCTGGGGACCTCATCTGGAGCACATCTGGAGGTCACAGGGTCCCTCCCTGCCTCCATCCCTTCTCGCCCAGCCAGGCCTCAGTTTCTTCCTTGCTACCACAGGAAATACTGGGACTTTGTCCAAGTCTGAATGCAAGGCACCGACTTCTCTGCTCGTCCCTTTCACCTCTTCCTTAATGTTGCCTTGATTCTCTTCTTCTTCAAATGGTTGACCAATACTGTCCATCCCGTCGCCCACCCCATCCCCACCTTACCCCGACCATCAGCTGCCTGGACGTCCGTGAAGAAGAAGCCAGGCCTTCCATCTTTACTACACTTCCTCTCAGAAGCATTACTTCTAATTACTTCTGCAATTACATTTTAATAACTTATCAGAAGAAGCAAAGTTGAAACAGAATACCAGATGAAATAGAAAATGGAACTAGATTATGACATAAAGTTATAAAATAAAGCTCCTAAACTCAATTCTGATGGATTCTATAAGCCACATGAGGTCGCTTCTCCATATGCAAAGCAGAGTCACATTAAACACCACCCCAGGATGTTTCTAAACAAGAAAGAGAAAAGGGTTTCTAGTTCTCAAGTGCAGCAAATACAATCCCATTGGCTGTAACTCCACATCCTGAAGAGTCTACTCCTAGGGATTGCCTGTATGGTAGTGAAGGTTCTCCAGAGAAATTGAACTAATAGGATGTGCACAGAAAGAAAAAGATTTATTATAGGGAATTGGCTCATAAGATTATGGAGGCCAGCAAGTCCCCAAATCTGCAGGGAATGCTGGGAAGCTGGAGGTCACGAGCGCTGATGCTGTAGAACCAATCTGGAGGCGAGCCGGCTTAAGGTCCAGGAGGAGCTGACATTTCAGTTTGAGTCCAAAGGCATGAAAAGCTAATGTTCCAGAAGGAGTCTGAGGGCCTCGCCTAGAGAAAATGTCCCTGCGCCTCCTGGGAGGGTCCGTCTTCTGTTCTGCTTCCATCTTCAATGGATTGGATGAGGCCCACTCACATTTTGGAGGGCCATCTACTTTACTCAAAACCCACTGATTTAAATATTAATTTTATCCAAAGAGACCCTCCCAGAAACACCCAGAAGAATGTTTGGCGGAGTGTCTGGGTACCCTGTGTGGCCCAGCCAAGCTGACAGATGAAGTCAACAAGCCCATGAAGGGGTATTAGTTGAGCAGACAATAGTGCCTGGTAGAGAATTATATAGCTACTAAAAATCACAAGTAAATATACCAAAACTTCTATGAAATAAGATTGCATGAAGAAAAACAGAATAGAAATTCACATATCCACAAAAATAGCCTATAGCCTGCCAAAATAAATGTGCACACCAACAATGATTAGAAGAACTCCTAAGAAAAAATCCTGAAGGCATACAGAAAAAATCCTGAAGGTATGAAGTTTCTGAAATTCATAGAAAAATGATTTTCTGTTAAGCCTGATACATCCATACTGATGTCTCAACCATGGGTCATAATGTCTGTGATGCCATGGGCAATAATGACGTGGTTGCTTGAAAACTATGTAGGGGCTTTTCCTGTAACATGTGGGTTGAAATCAATGGAATTCCCCTCACCTAGATTAGGGAGGAATGTTTCTTTCAAATTTCCTTACTTCTCTTAAAAATAAGTGCCAAATCGACTTCCGGGAAGATGGTGATGTGAGCTGGGCAGCAGAAATCTCCTCCCAACACTATATTTATCCACAAAAACACAGCAAATGCAACTATTCCTAAAAGAGAGACCAGAATACACAGGAAAGCGCACAGCGTGCAGCTACACCTGAGAGGACTCGGCACCCCGGGAGGCGGGTAAAATACGGAGCCGTGACCCAGCAGGACCCGAGCAATCCCCCACCCCAGCGCACCGGCGGGAGGAGAGGATTCAGAGCCAGGAGGGAGTGGAAGTACAGGCCCGTGAAATAACCAGCCCCGGTGATCTGCGCGGGGAGCGCTGACACACATCGCGTGGCGTAGCGGAGATTGGAGAGAGAGAGGGGGCAGGATCTGATCAGGGAACGTGCCAGGGTGCTTGTGGCAGGCTCCGGGAAGAAAAAAAAGAAAAGAAAAGCGCGCGCTTCTTTCAGCGGTCTTAAAGAGACAGGAGCCCAGCAGAGGACGGTATCACCCCAGCACATTCAGCCCAGCAGACTGGGAGTCCTGGGAAGCTTTGGACCCCTTAGCTGGTGACTGGGAAAGGGTGGCCGCATGTAGACTTCCCACAAAGCTCAACAGCCTCCCATTCGTTCCCACCCCGGCCAGAGCTGTAAAGGGCCCTGTGGAGCGGCATGGCCATGGCTCTGGAATAGTGGAGCAACAGCGCCACCTACAGCATCCCCACAGAATCCACTCCTGTCATAAAGAGCCCAGCTGACATACGTGGCAACTACCAGCAACCACTTATATAGCCATGAAAAGACAGAGGAATATGGTACAGACAAAGCTCCAGACCCAGACAACACCAGAGAGGAAACCTGAAGGGATGGACATGCACAGTCTTCCTGAAAAAGAATTCAGAATAAAAGTCATAGCCATGCTGACGGATCTACAGAGAAATGTGCAAGAGCTGAAGGAGGAAGTGAGGGAAGTGAGGAAAGACTATGCAGAAATCAGACAAGCCATTGACGGGCTTAACAGCAGACTGGATGAGATGGAAGAGACTGTTAATGGAATAGAAAACAAAGAACAGGAACACAGAGAACCTGAGGCAGAAAGAGATAAAAGGATCTCTAGGAATGAAAGAATATTAAGAGAACTGTGTGACCAATTCAAACGGAACAATATTCGCATTACAGGAGTACCAGAGGAAGAAGAAAGAGAAAAAGGGGTCAAAAGTGTCTTTGAAGAAATAATTGCTGAAAACTTTCCCACGCTGGGGAAGGAAATAGTCTTGCAGTCCACGGAAGCCCAAAGATCTCCCAACACAAGGGACCCAAGGAAGACAACACCAAGACACATAATAATTGAGATGGCAAAGATCAAAGATAAAGACAGAGTATTAAAGGCAGCTAGAGAGAGAAAAAAGATCACCTACAAAGGAAAACCCATCAGACTATCATCAGACTTCTCAACAGAAACCTTACAGGCCAGAAGAGAATGGCATGATATATTTAACGTAATGAAACAGAAGGGCCTTGAACCAAGAATATTGTATCCAGCACGATTATCATTTAAATATGAAGGAGGGATTAAACAATTTCCAGACAAGCGAAAGTTGAGAGAGTTTGCCTCTCATAAACCACCTATACAGGATATCTTAAATGGACTGCTCTAGAGGGAAGTACCCCTAAGGCTAAAAAGATGTCACCAGAGAAAATAAAATCATAGCAAAGAAAGCAGACCATCCAAATACTAACTAAAGGCAAAGAATAAAACACCTAATATATAAAGAAAGGAGAAGGAACAATAGGAAGGGGGAGATAAAGAACCATCAGATGGTGTTCACAATAACTTAACAAGAAAGTTAAGATAGATTCTTATAAAGTAAAGAACCAATCCTTGAACCTTTGGTAACCACGAATCTAAAGCCAGCAATGGCAATAAGTACATATCTATCAATAATCACCCTAAATGTAAATGGACTGAATGCACCACTCAAAAGACACAGAGTAACAGAGTGTATAAAAAAGCAAGACCCAAATAGAAATACCATATGACCCAGGAATCCCACTCCTAGGAATTTACCC